>LOJH01025878.1:0-12361 GCA_001685095.1 Ellobius talpinus
CTGGTATCTTAGCGGCTATTGGCTGAAGGAGCGGAAGGAGCTCCCGCAACAGGGCTGTATTAATTTACATTCGCACCAGCCTTGTGTAAGGCAAACTGCAGCTATCCAGGCCCAGCCAAGTCCTGTCAGATCTACAACTCCTGACAGTGTCCAGCACCACTCACTTCCCTCCTCTATGGAGACAACCTGGCTCCATAGGGCAGTGTCCTGAGCACCTGCCCCCTCTCCAGGAAGCAGTTTTCCCTAAGAAGGTTCTCCAAGGTGCTGTACTGTATTGCATATCCCCCAACAACAGACCAAAGTTCCAGAGTCTGAATATCCTGGTCAAGATTCAGCATGGTCGGTCTTTTCCATTTGAGCCGTTACAGGAGTGTTAAACGGCATCTGCTGTGAGTTAATCAGTTCTGTGATGACTGATCACCCTGAGCGCTGGGCAGACTCTCATGTCGGGGCCACTTCTGAACCTTCTGTGAAGCGCTGACATCTACCCATCTCTTACTGAGTGCATCAATGTTTTATTGTTGACTTGGAAGTCTGTTTCTTCTAATCCCTGGCTTTTCATCTGCCTGTGAGTCACATGTTCATGTCTCACTGCATGCTGGTTACCATGTTGAATACTTAGTGTGCTGGTATCAATCAATGCCTGTGTAATAATAGCACCAGGTCTGTGCCAGTCAGCATGATCTCCTCCTCCAGAGGGCTGGAGGCACAGGCTCCTGAGCCAGGCTCTGTATTCCCTCTCCCCAACACTCAGTTCCCTACAGCTCTGGACTCTCTGCTTAGACCAGGGACCCTGAGGTGCCCTCTGCAGGTATCTGGTGTTCTTTTACTCACGCTGGCTTCCTCCTCTCTAGCACTGGACTCCTGTCATCTGCCTCAACCTCCCAAACTCCCATTCCCAATTTCTCAATGCAGTAAGATGCTAGCAGATTAATTTAACTTTCCCTACCTACATGGTAGCCTGGGAACTGTTTCAACTGTACCCAGAGCAACTGGAAAACCAGTCCCTTGTTCACTGCCCTTTTCTCAAGCCACAGCTCAGCACACACTAATGCCCATCCAAGCATGGCTACCCACACACTGGCCTAGTGTTCTATCTGCAACACAGAAGCTGATCCTTCAGCACTTATTACCCTAGGGTTAAGCAAAAGTCAGTTTGCTAAGATTTTCAGATGAAATAAGCATGTTCAGGGTGTTATAGCCATAGATTGCTAACATTCTCAAAGAATTTTTGTCACTGAAGTTAGCAGTACCCCAGTATGAACTGTAGCAGGTTTCTGGGTAACCCCTCAGGCAGATGTCCCTCAGGCAGGCTCAGGTGGAATTGGAACCTGGTGGGGAGAACTGGACACACAGTGTCCAGGGAAAGGCAGCTATGGCCTAGGAAAGGCTTTCCAGGGGAGACTGGCCACTACTTGTCCCAGGAGAGTGATGCAAAGGGGCGGAGAAGGGGTAGTGGCAGGAAGCAGGAGACAAGCCTAGAAACCCACTACAGTGCTGAAACATCTCACATCACAGAAAAGTACATGGAATGGCTCCTTTGGTTCCAGGAACAGTTTTTAAACTCCATGATGAGGCTCAGATTAATCATAATTACAATAAAGACAATGACAAAAGTACCAGAGTCTAGCTGCCCAGAAAACTACTATACCAGTTCATCCTGGGTGCCATTAGCCTCAATGCTTGGATGGCTATGGATCTAACAAGGTCACCCACAGAACCAAGCATGAAGAAAGACATCTACCTCTACCACACTTAGTAACTGTCTTAGGGTTACTATTCCTCCGATGAAACACCATGGCCAAAAGCAAGTTGGAGTAAAGGGTTTATTTGACTTAGGCATCCACATCACTGCTCATCATCAGTGGAAGGCAGAGCAGGAACCTGGAGGCAGAAGCTGATGCAGAGGCCRTGGAGGGGTACTGCTTACTGGCTTGCTCAGCCTGATTGCTTATAGAACCCAGGACCACCAGCACAGGAGAGACACCACCCACAATGGACTGGCCCTCTCACATTAATCATTAAGAAAATGCTATACAGCGCTGCCCACAGTTGGATCTTACAGAGGCATTTTCTCAGCTGAGGTTCCTGTCTCTCAAATTACTCTAGCCTGTGTCAAGCTGACACTAAACTAACCAGCACAACAACACACTATAAGTCATTACTGTAACCGTCCCTGGCAAAAGCAGTGTAAGGAAGGACGGCTTGACTCTGGATCTCAGTGAGGGCACAGTCCATCATGACAGGGAAGGCCTGATGGCAGGAGAATGCCATGGCTGGTTACACTGAGTCAGGAAGCTGAAAGAGAAAAATGCTGGGGCTCAGCTCACTTTCTCCTTTTTATTCAGTTTGGGACCCCAGCCCATGGATGGACTGATGCCCCCCACTTAGGGCTGGTCTCCCCACCTCAGTGATCTGTCTAAACACCTGTTCTTGAGCACACCCAGAGGTCTGTCCTCTAGGTAATTCTAGATCTTATCAAATTAACAATATTAACCATCAAATATACTATGTTGACATGTATCTCTTTTCTCTTCTTGGAAAAGCCTAGTTCATCTTTGAACTACCACCTTCAGTGACATCTCCGAATGCCTTCCCTGTCACTTTGGAGATCATCCCAGCCTGGACTGTAGTCGTTCAGACTCTGTGACCCTGGATGGCAGAGCTCCCGCAACACTGGTCCATAAATGTGAGAGACACCTAACCCAGGTCCTGAGCTAGCTACCCACAAAAAGGCTCCTCTTCTGCGGAGGGCAGACAACAGCAGGGACACTGCTTACTGTCACAAACCATGGTGACTCAGGTGAAATCTCTAGAAGCATGCCAGCCTGTCCTGCTTGCTGGCATGTGTGAGGCAGGTGCTCCAAGAAGTTTTCTTCTGTCCTCTGCTATTGTTCTAGTTGATGTTTTTCTGCTTTGAACAGTTTCATGAAGTTCGTTTTTAATAATGTACACAGAGAGAATACATCTGAGCAGTAGGGAGCAATCCTACTGAAACAAAGTGTTTTGGAAGCACATGGGAAAACAGTTCCTGTGTCACCTCCTCTGGGTGCCCTGCCTCTCCTCAGACTGTCATCAAGGATGCTAAGGCCATCTTTTGCAAGCCCTGAAAACATGTCCCTCTAGTGTCCTTGCTAAGAGCTTCCTACCTGTTGCTCTTCTTCCAAATCAGTGAAGGAGGCCATCACAGGAGTGCCTGCTCTGACTGCTGAACACCACCATGTGACACTGGACCCAGCTTGGTGCTACCCAAACAACAAACAGGTCACAGCTGTTGGACCAGGAAGCAGGTGCCACATGACCTGCAACCTGCTAGCCCAAAGCCACCGTCCCTGCTGCCCCAACCTGTAGGACTACAGTCCCATCCTCACAGTGGCCAACCTGAACCCAGAGTACAACTAAATGTCAGGACCTTGGAGAAGAGCTACCCAGGAGCTATGGGATGAAGTGTGTGCCCACCATGCAAAAAGTGTGAGATGTGACCCCCAGTACTGAAAAGAAAATAATAAAGAAAACACCATGGGTGTCAATAGTGGAAAGACATGCAACCCAATCGAAAATAAAAAGAATATGAAGAGGCATTTATCCACGGAAATACACAGAGCCAAAAAAGCACATGAAGAGACACTCAAAATCACACTGACAGGAGGAGCCACTTCACACGCAATAGCTAAAATTTCCAAATTCAGGAAATTCAGAAGCCTCACACACTGCTGGTGAGTAAAAAAATGGCACAATAGGAAGCAGTCTGCCAGTCCTCAACACATTAGACACCCTCTATACCTATCCAAGAGCACTGAAAACAAATCTTACAGAAATGTACATTTGAATGCTCTCAGCAGTGCTATTCACTGGACATAAAGCAGAAACATCCAAATGTCCATCAGAGGATGAATGGATACACAGACTGCAGCCTGCATACCACATGGGTCAGCTTTCCACTGTGGCAACCACCAAGTCGACCAGCTCCTTAGAGAAAAAGGTCACCATGGCTTAAGCTAACAATTTCAGGCCATGGTTTGCTGGCCTTGTCATTTTGGACCCTGTAACAAAGCAGCAGGTCATGACAGAATCATTCGCCTCACAGCCAGGCTGAGAGAGAGGAAAAGGAAAGAGCTGGAATCCTCAGATTCTCTTGGAGGGCATAACTTCCACTGACCATGAGATCCAGTAGGTACCATCTCTTAATTGTTCAGTGACACCCTCCCCTAAAAGTACCACAGGCTGAGGGAACCAAGCATTAACACAGGGACCTTTGGAAGATACATTCAAACCATTGAACAATGGAATATTAAGATTACATTTGGCAAGGTGGATAAACCTTGGAAACAATGTGCTAGGTGAAAGAAGCCAGTCTGCAAAGGTCATCTACTTACGGTTCCATTCATAAAAATGCTCACAATAGGCAAATTCAGACCAGCAGTCAAACAGTGGCTGCCTAGCTGAGGGAAGAAGAGGTGGGACAGTGGGGAATGACACAGGAGTACACAGTCCCTTGGGGAAGTGGTGAAAATGTTCAGAGATTGACTACAGTGGCTGCACAGCTCTGCACACACTAGAGAAACTGAAGATTCTCTGGCATGTGATCTAGCCCTCAAACCACACCACCTTCTCAGGAAGGTGGATCTGGAAGATGGAAGCTTTGCAATAGAGGGTACGAGGCCAGGCTTTGGCAAGCAGCTTTTGTTCCAGACAGGAGGGCTTCCCCTGCACAGGGGACAGAGCCATCTGAATCTGGATGGGACTAGCCACAAGATGAGCAACCAGTACAGAGTTCCAAGAGGAGCTCAAGGACCACTCCACCCTTCACCAAGTGAAAGGCAGGTGGAGGTGACACTAAGTGGATCTCTGTGGAAGGCTCCTCTAACCTGCATACCAGTTCATCTGAAATTGTCCCACTCCCGGACAAGAAGCTTTGTTCCTAGGACTCTGAAATCATGCACAGTACAAACAAGCACTTAACGCCCATCACAACACTGCTTACACATTTAGGAAAGAGATGTTTCTCTCTCAGGTCTTTCCCTCCCTCTCTTCTCCCCACCTCCCCTCCCTTCCCTCTGTCCCACATACACACATGCAAATATTATAATGCAGAATCAGAGTTTTTTCTATTTGATACTGTGACCTCAAGGCCTCCCATTTGGCCTGACCTAGAGATCTATATAGGTGAAACTTCTATTTTGAAGGGGTGTTCTTTATCGTAAAGATCCTAAATGAAAGCTGCTACTCAAGGGATATCTGAAAACACACCCAAGATGATTAAGGAGAAACTCTGAGAGCCTTCCAAAGACCACAGTAGGGAAAAGCAAAGTACAACTAATGGGCGCCTTGTGAACCAGCTTCCTCTTCCCAGACTGCAAGAGCCTTAATCACCTGTTAGTCACTTCACAAGGTCTAATTACACTGGTTTTCCCTTCAATACATTGATCTCACAGCCAATGCTGCATAGCATTTAATTAAAGGAAAGGCTACTGCTATTTCATGCTAAAAATCTAAATCCTTACAAACAAATTAGGAGCTTGAGACTCCCATTTGTGCTTTCCAGTAAGAGCCATTGAAGACAAACCCTGAGCCTCCTAGAATTTCAGCACACAATATCCTGTATTATAATATTTGTATGTGCAGGGAGGGGAGAGGAGGACAAGAACCGAGAGCTATACTTAGCCTCACCCCACTGAGGTGGACCACCTGCTGACAACAGTACCTGGTGGCTGGTCACTCCCTTGTACTGATGCTATCATACACAAGGCAGGATACAGGCTCCTAAACACTGTTTACATCCTGTTGGTGCAGAGGGTCAGGACTCCAGCCCATCCATACCTGTTCACTCCAGCTCCCATGCATTTGAGCATCCTAACACCACCATCTGCAGAAGGCCCTCCAGTCCAGAGCCCTAGACAACTGTGGGAGGACAGAGGTGTGCCCAAGCACTCTAAAGGGATTCCCTTTGACTGCTTTCCTTCTGTAGCCTAAAGACCAGGCAGGAGCACATCCCTGGAAGTCACATGTGCCTGAAGGGTCCACCAGCAGGAAGCTGGTTACACTTGAAGACCAGAGACAACCCTGTCGATGATAAGCCCAATTAACTTCAGATAAGTACTCAATATCATTACAAAGGCAGAGCAACATATTCCTTCATTCTCTGCAATTGATGTCACCTGTGATGCTCTGAGAGCCAGCTCGGGTGGCAATGAGACAGCTGGAGCAGCCAGGAACTGGCCAGAGTCCCCACCCACCAGTCCATAAATCACTGGACAGACTCTGGCTCAGGACAGCATCAGCATACATCTGTCTAAAACAGTCTGTCCCAGGTTCCCAACCAGAGGTCTACTCCTGAGCCCAGAAAGTCATCCTGTGGACCCCACAGTGATCCTAGTGGAAGCAGTGCTGAAGTGAGCACACCGTCCTCTCAGGGGCCTTAAGCCTCCTATTCCCCCATGCTGAAGTGAACATTCCTTTCTCTCTGGAGCCCTGGGCCTTCTGCTCATTTCCATTTTTACAAGTATTAGGTGACCTGCTTCCAAGCCTATGTGTACCCTGCTCACAAGTTCCGTGAGGATGTGGGCTGATGAAACAGGTAAGGTTTAGGGTTTCTGTTGTTATAAAGAGACACCATAAGGACAGCAACTCTTATAAAGGAAAACATTTAATTGGGGCTGGCTTACAGGTTCAAAGGCTTAGTCCATTACTATCACGGCAGGAAGTATGGAGGCATGAAGGTAGACATGGTTCTGGGGAAGGAGCTAATAGCTCTACATTCAAATCAGCAGAGAGCAGGAAGAGAAAGTGACACTGGGCCTTGCTTGAGCATTTGAAAACTTAAAGTCTACCCCCAGTGACACACTTCCTACAACAAGGCCACCCCTCCTAATAATGCCATTCTCTATGACCCTATGGGAGCCTGTAGACAGAAGGTATCACCTGGTCCCACTGGACTGGTTTCTCTTTACCCAGCGGGTCTGGTTGCTAGTTCCCACAGCTGCTTATGAAATAACCACTCTGTGGCTTATTATCAGTTATAATTGTTTAGCCAATGTCTTAGGCTTCTTACTGGTTAGCTCTTACTATTAGATTAACCCATTTCTATTAGTCTTGTATTGCCACAAGGCTGGTGCAGCCTATTACTCCTTTAGTGGCTACATGATGTCTGACTCCACCTACTCTCTCTATCTCTGTTCAGATTTCCCACCTGGCTTTATTCTTCTAAACCATTGACTGAAACATCTTTATTCATCAACCAATAAAAGCAACACATATACAGAAGGACCTCCCACATCAGGAGCCACTTTCATTCAAACCACCACAGGGCTCCAGGTATGCCAAGGAGCCCCCGCCCTAGGAAGGTTATCGTTCACACCTGTAGGTAGGTAACCATGTGACACACTATTCAAAGTCAAAAAGGAGGCATGGTGTGTGATCATGTCAGGACAAGAGGTAACCAGGAACTGAAGCACTTGAGTCAATGTTCAGCCTGTGGGAAGGCATCACAGGGTACTCTAGCTGGCACAAGAATAAGGCTTCCTTGTGACACTGGGACCATGGAAAATGGGGGAAGGAAACAGATGCTAACTCCTGCTCTTGTGTCCCTCTTGCCATGGTGTCCTCAGAGCCTTCTCTTATCTAAACACAACCTTAGTAGCTAATATTCACAGGAATCTGCAGAGAACAAGGACAGTCCAGACCAGCAGGTTCCCGCTGCACAGAACAAAAGTATGGACAGGACTCCAGTTCAGCAGGGCTCAGCAGGAAGCTAAGCTCTTTTCTGGAAGCAAAAGGTGACTATGAAAGTTGCAGAGAAAGATCGGGTCTCAGTGTTGACTCCCCTCCTTCGAGGACAGGGAATGAACAGGGAGGAAAAAAGCTGAGGGAAGTCACTCCAGGTTGACACAGAGAAGAACTCTGAACAAAGGCAGGACTGTGGGAAAGCAGAAAGAACAATGGGCCAACACAGGCACTGTGAAAGAACAGGGCCAGGTTGGCTGTTACTATAATAAGCATGGGAATGGTTGACAAAGACCATCAGGCTTTTCCTAAATACTAGTAACACTTAAATCTAAACAGTCGGTCAAGAAGACTGCTGGTGCTAGGTGTGCTAGCACACGCCTTTAATCCCAGCATCCTGGAGGCTGAGGCAGGAGGATTTGTAACCTAGGCTACTACAAAACAAGAATCTATGGAGAGAAGGAAGGCCTGAGCCTCTACTAACACAGTTGGAAAAATGCAAAGTCCCCGCAGATTCATATGCTGGGGGGGTGGCAGCTGGTGGGCCTTGGGAAGTGACGGGTGTTGCCCTAATCAGCAGATCACTCTAGTGAAAGGGTCATTGTATGGTGGCATTTCTGAACAGAAGAAGAATGTCACTAGGGGTGCATGCTGGAGAACGAAAATACTTGCCTTGCTCTGGCTGCCTGTCCACTCTGCTTCCCAATAACCACAGACTTCAACCGCCATGTTGTTTGCAGACTCAATGCAACAGAGTCAACCATGAACACATATAACTACTTCCCTAAGTTGTTTTCTAGAGTATCTGTCCCTATGGTGGAAAATCTAACATGGTGAACACTGCCATGGCATGGTGCCAATGGCAGGCATCATCCCAGTGATGACATGGCACGCTGCATGGCACACTGTACAGATGAGGAAAGGACTCTACACCAACTCTCAACCCAAGTCAATGATCTCTATGCTGCAATGGGTTCATTTCAGATGAAGCGAGTCAGAAGAGAGGCAGAAGTCAGAAGGTGGGGTACTGAGGAGCAAAGCTCAAGAGTGGGAAAATGTTGGCTCAGAATCAACAGAGGTTTCTAAAGAAAGTCAAGAGATTCACTTTAGTAAATGTGGTAGAAGAGAATGGAACCATAACAGGGACATTAAGAGGGTGGGGGACACCCAGAAGACAGGTCACAGATAGCTAGAAGAAAGCTTTTCAAGAATGCGGAATAAGAGGAAAGGCCCTCAGAGGGCACACAAAGAGACTGAGAAACACTGCCCAAAGAGCAGACAATGAGCTGGGGGAGCACTGGTCATGAGGCTCGTCTCCAGTGAGAACTCACTGGTGTCTATTGGAATCCATGGCCCTCTTGAGGGGAGTTTCTTTATCTCTGAGTCAGGAGACTGAGTTAACTGACTCCTTGGCTCCAGCTCCCACTTAGCTCTCCAGCACACCTGGGCAAAAAACCTGCTAAGCCTCAAGAAAATGAGTAGTGAGAGCTTAGCATCACCTCAAAAGAACCAAGCCAAAGATGTGCAGAAGCAGCTGCCTGGGCCCTGGGCCAGGGGAAGCAGAGCTGTCTTTCCCAGAGGACCCTGCAAGAAAATGGAGCCTCCAAAGGGCCTCGGCACCCTTGTCTTTCTACATTCTCCTCATCTTGGGCAGGCCAGGCCAGCCAGAAATGCCAGCCCACACGGCACCCACATTATTTCTGCAAACAGCGAAGGACAATGTACAGGAAGCACATCTGACCCTTGACTATGCCCTTGGCCTGTGGAGAGGGGGCTGCTCCATCCGTGGAGCCCTACACAGTGAGACAAGGCCAGCCCAACAGAGCAAGGCTCTCCTGCACTTCCAACACTGAATATACAAAATGAAGGACTCTGGGAAGTTCCTGTCAGCTTGTTAGCACTGTCTCTTTGAAGTATCCATTTCTATAACTTGATATCAGGTAGGAAAAACATGCACAAAGGAAGGGCCTAAAACCAGAGACTGCTCTGTGCTAAGCAATGACCTCCTCCCACCTGACTCCCTTCTCTCCCCAGCCAATAGCATCAAACTCTGAGACATCTGAGCCTACTTGTGTCTCCTCCCCAGCTGCTATCATGCCCCCTCTGAGCTGAGTTGTGGACTTCTGATCAATGTTCTAATCTACTCACATCCAAATCCATGGAAGAAGACTCATTTTGCCTCATGGGCAAAGCAGCCAGTTTAGGGCGGTCCTCCTGTGCTGGCTTGAACTCAGCCTAAGCGAGACAGCCTTCACATACAAACAGTTGGGACAACAGAAGAACTCTAGGACCAACACAGGGACACTAGAGAAGCCCATAAGAGATACCCACCCCAGGTCTGAACAGTGAGGTAACATCAGGTGGCAACACACTGAAACTATCACCAGTCTTCCATCCCTGAGCTTACCATCTAATATCATCCCTCCCGTGCGACAGACAGAAACCTCCTAAAGACACAGCCCATGACAAGAGCCAACAGGCACACACTTTAAACTCTTTCATTGCTATGTAACTTGCATAACACCAATTTAAAGTGTACAATTCAGCTACCGGTGTGTATTGGTCTTAAGCAGATAACCACAGGTGTTATGAATCCAAGAGAACAGTGGTCCTGAGGAGCAGAGTTAAGTAAGCTCATGACCAATGCTTTTGCATTTTTTCTGCTACTGCCCACTACCCAGGATCTCTTGACAATCCTTTCAGGTGGGAGAAAGGTAAGGTGGACAAATGACCTGGGTTAGCTGTTCCCTAATAAAGATGTCAGTGACCGTGTCTTAATTAACACCAGGCAGTATCCCAGAAAGTAATGAGATGTGAGGCCACAGACCCTGGCATGAAAGGGGCAGGCCGACTGCCTCTACTGCTCGCTCAGTCTAGAATTTTAGAGAAATGCTGACCCACAGAAACATGCCCAGAGAACTCTGTTGGCAGATGTCAGGGGCAGGTTACCACCAACGTTGGGTGGTATAGTAACTGACAGCACCATCTGCCATTGCCCCATGGAAACAGGCATCGGCTTAAGCAGCCAGGCCCAGGCCACAGGGCAGAGTCCATAATGGAAGAGAGAGTTTCCCATTTCATATCTACCCTGGCACACCTGAGCCGTTAAGATAAGCAGTGTGAACAGATGCTGAGAGGGCAACTCTAAGATCTGCAGACAGCACCCTAAGAAGGCTCAAACAGAATGAGGTACAAGGAGGGTCCACACAAGGTCTCTTCCACAACTCAGCATTATGGGATTCAGGAAGTCACATGGGGAAAGTCCATCAGTTCAGAAAAAAGGAATCAGACACTGTTACCAGGAACTAACACACACCAGGAGAAATGCCACAAGAACATGAATTGTTCAGCCTTGTAACCCAAAGTGTACGTGAGACTACTTACAGCAATGTGTCATAATGCAGTCAAAACTGTAAGCATATTTATGACTATTTGCAGCAGAAATAGTATATAATAAAAAAGTAATATAGAGAAATAGCATAAACATCATCTTACAGCTCTAGCTATGGTAACCAAAAGCCCTTGTCACAGGGAAAGAAGTGATAAATATCTAGCAAACAGCCCATCTTGGCCTGCTGTCTGCAGTACTGCAGAGAGCCTGCAAATTAGTGGTTAGCTACCCTGACCCCAGGTTGCCCCTCAGCTCTAAGATCCCATGGCTTGCTCTGAAGCAACTGTCTCAATGAGGCATCACTTAAAATTCACATGCAGCCTGCTTTAAACACCACTGTAGGTAGTCACAGGCCAATTTATGGGCCTAGAGTAAACTCCAGCTAGCTACACAAGCACTGCCTCTCCACAACAGCGTCCCTTGGTTCTCAGGGTCCCTGACAGAAAGCTGCCAGCCTGAGACTACACCTGCAGGGTGAGACAGACCCTAATCTCCATGGGGATACTTCAAGAGTTCCTGCCACATCCCTCCTCTACTCTGTCTGGGCAGTGAAAATGTTAGAGGCCCTGAAAACAGGAAATGTATCTAGCCACTTCTAATGAGCAAAGCCCTCAATGACAAAGCCATCCTTCAAATAACAAATAAGCTCTCTCTAGAACAAGACTGCCACCCAAGAAGAAGGCCTGCCACTGACGAGGTACCTAGGGAAGCTCCCATTTGGTGTTTTCTGTACAGACATCCACACCTGTGAGTAAGCACACACTAACATGCATTCTCCACCCCACCCAGCAGAATTTAAACTGTTTCCCAAGGTACCTCAGAACTGACCATGAACGTGCTTTTTAGATGTTTTCTTTACAAATGTCAACTTGGAACTGAAACTTTTTCACTACAAATGCTATTTTCTCTCCTAGGAATGTGGGAGGCAGTTGTCTCCAGTGAACCACAGAACAAGGTGAATGTGTGTACCTTATAATAAAAAACTCTAAAACCTGGCAAGGATAACCTGAGATCAAGAGGAGTCTGCACATGGTAGGGAGGACATCTGAGATCAAGGGGAGTGTGTACATGGTAGGGAGGACATGAGATCAAGGGGAGTGTGCATGTGGTAGGGAGGACATCTGAGATCAAAGGGAGTACACACGTGGTAGGGAGGACATCTGAGATCAAAGGGAGTGCACACGTGGTAGGGAGGACATCTGAGATCAAAGGGAGTGCACACGTGGTAGGGAGGACATCTGAGATCAA
>LOJH01025880.1:0-18152 GCA_001685095.1 Ellobius talpinus
TGCGGGAGCCGGGTGGGACGAAAAGCAGGCCTGCGCTCCCCTTTCACTACACACGCCCCTGTCCCCCACATGAACAGAGTAGCACAGGAATGACACTCCATTGCCATCAGAGACAGCACCACTTACTTCCTGAAAACCAAGAACTATTTACCCAGCAAAGTCTTGTTTCAAGGGCCAAGAAGATGACGTGATGGATAAATGTGCCTGTTATGCAAACTGGACAACCTGAGTTAGAGCCCAGGGTCACCCAATGGAAAGGGACAATGGAGTCCTGAATGTCTTCTGCCTGCACAGGTCGGGGCATGTGCACATGTGCCACATACAAACACAAAATAATGACCTTTACATGGCTCTTTCAAGAACAAAGGAAATATAAGGACTCTTTCAAGCATAAAATAGCAAAAGACTGGCCCCCATAACAAACGCTAGATGAGCCAGTCATGGTGGCTCACACCTGTAACTCCACCACTTGGAGGCTGGGACAGCACATACTAAGACCCTGTCACAAATAGAAGTTAAATGATATCCTTCTGGCCTAAGGAAAATACCAGATGGAAAGCCGTGCCTACACAAATGAAGAGAACCGAAACAATACTGTACAGCTAGATGAAGCCAGTCCATCTTTCCTCTCCTAACTTCCTTCTTTACCCTTAAATTTGTTGAGACAGAGTCTTGCTATGTAGCCCCATGCTAGCCTGAAAGTCACCATGGTAGCCCAGGCTGGCCTCTAACTCATGATCCTCCTACCCCAGCCTTCCTGAATGCTGAGATAACGGGGAAACTGCCACATGTGGCTAAAATTCTTATTTAAACTGTGTGAGGAAAGTTGTGTGTGGTGACACAAACGGGCAATCTCGACCCTCAGAAGGTTGAGGTGGGAGGATCATGAGTTCAAGGTCAGCCTGAACTACATAGTTGGACACTGTCACAAACAGGTCTCTTTGGGAGATCACTTATAAACTATTTGTGGTGGTTTGGATGTAATTGACCCCCATATTCTCATAGGGGGTGCAGCTTTGTTAGAGTTGGTATGACCTTGTTGAAAGAAGTATGTCACTATGGGGTGAGCTCTGAGGTCTCATGTATGCTCAAGCCACGCCCAGTGTCTCAGACCACCTCTTGTTGCCTGCACAGGATGTAGAACTCTCAGGGACCTCCCCAGCAGCATGTCTGCTGTGTGCCACCATGTCACAACATGACATAATGGACTGAACCTCTGAGCTGTAAGTCAGCCAACTAAATGTTTTCCCTTCTAAGAGTTGCCGCTGTCATGGTGTCTCTCCACAGCAATAGAAACTCTAAGACATTATGTATCAAACGTTTAAACCCAAATAATAATCATGTATATTAGTTTAGGATGCTTTAACAAACAACTATTGACTGGGTGACTTAGACAATGAACATTTATTTTATCACAGTTGTAAAGCTAAAAGTGGGAACTCAGGGAGCCAGCAGGTCAGGTTCTGGTGAGGGCTGTTTTCCTGGCTTGCCCATGGCTGCTTTGACACTGAGTCCTCACGTAGGGAAAGAAAAGAATACTCCAGACCTTACTTACCTCCTTACAGCCTCTAATCCAGTCACATTTGGGCCAGAGCACAGTCCAGTCCATCAAACTACAGTTGTAGCATTTGCAGAAACGAACTTCCCACATACACATGACCAGAGCACAACAGATGCTTCAAGAGAGACATGGAAACACACTGCCACAGCTTCTCCTGTGCGTGAAGTCTCCAGTATCTCTTGAAAGAAAGTTGTTGGACATGACAACCTTCCGATTCTGCCGAAGTGAACAGCAAAGAATACAAGTCATAGAAACCACCGAGGACAATGGCTAAATCACACAAATACCACTGTGATCCAAGCAAATGTGGAGAAGAAAGGGAAAGTCAAGGACACAAGCAATAAATCAAACATAAAGGACAGCTGCAGGAAGTGAAGGCACACATTACACACTCAGAACCTGCTTCCAGAGCGATGGGGTCAAGGAAGCTTTTCCTGCTCTGCTAAGTAGACTAAAAAGACTGCCTATAAAGCAAACACCAGAAGTAATTGGACATAAAAGCGGGGAGAACTTGGACTGATAGGGACTCCAGGACCTAGGCACAGCAGAGGGCGGAGCTCTGTAGGCCTGGCCTTGCTGTGTTGGGTGCTCAGGCCATACTACAGAAGCTGGCAACAGGAAATACCAGGGAATGTAGACATACGAGGGAAAAAACTAACAGACTTCAGCAGAAAGAACCAGGAAAGGGCACAGTGAATTAAAAGTGCCTTTAGACAAGAACTCTTTTCCAAGCAAAAACTGCAGAACTTCAGCCTGATTTACATATGTGCGCGCACACACACACACACACACACACACGGGGGGGGGAGCACATAAGAGCAAATTTTAAAAGAAATTAACAAATATAAAAAAAGAGCAAAAGGAAAAATATAGGGGCAAAGGGGGACCCCACAGACATCATAGAGCAGTCTCTTCCTGAGTTCTCCAGAATATTCTGTGGTCAGGTGGAAGATGATGCCAACTGAAGCTGAGGCTCTTCTGTTTCATGTCATGCAAGCTGGGGGTGGTGCAATCAGTTGCCTAACAGGACCGCAGTCATTTTAGGCACCTTTGCTCACCCTCCTGAGACTGCTCAGTTTGTATGTCTTGGGGCAGCTAAAGGTTAATGTCCAGGAGTGTGGAGCTTTCAGGGAGCTTGCTGGAGCACTGAGATTTTTACTGGTCTCTGTGATTTCTGCTCAAATTACACATCCCGAGGATAGAGAAGGTTGCAGAGAGCATCCACTGGACCCGAGATTCAGACTTCTCAGTCCTGCCAATGGAAAAACACACGACAGAGAGGAAGGAATGGAGTTGGAGAAGCCTGTTGACCTCTGGATAGAGGATATATATCTGCCTCTGGATTGTCAATCCCCTCAGTTACCTTGGCTTCAGCCAAAGAGAGTGGAGCTGCTGTCCTCTTAGCCTGTCAGCACAGAAGCCTCTTGCTGTCTAGGCTTCTCAGCATATCTCTATCCAGCCCTCCTTGACCCGTGACTGCTTCCTGCACACCAGAGAGGCCCACCAGACAGTGGTCTCAAGCAAGACATCACCTCTCAAGATGTACCTGGGCACAGTCTTCCAAAGTATGCAGAGTACACACATGGACTTCCCCAGGGCTAAACTATCCCATAGGAATCACCGCCTCGCCAAATCCAACAACTGGATTTAAGGCTTATGAAAACTATGGACTTATCCTGCGGCTGGGATTAGTGCCCATTCTCCAGAACAAAAATACTCCTGGCCTATGTGGTGGGAGAGCCTGTGGGTCCCCCCCACCTACTCCCCCCCCTGTTGGAGTGCTGGAGTCAGCTTCACTCTTTCTGCTTAGCCTTTCTAATTCCCCAGGCTGTACAGCCATCTTGCAACCGCCTATGTGGTTTGAGGAGGTTTGAATGAAAATGGCCCCATAGACATATAGGGAGTGTCACTATTGAGAGGTGTGGCCTTGTTGGAGGAAGTGTGTCACTGGGAATGGGTTTTGAGGCTTCAAATGCTCAAACCAGGCCCAATGTCACTCTCTCTTCCTGCTGCCTGAGGATCCAGATGTGGAACTCTAAGCTCCTTCCCCAGCACCATGTTTGCCTGTCTGCTGCCGTGCTTCCCACCATGATGATAATGGACTAAACCTCTGAATTGTAAGTCGGACCCAGTTAAATGCTTTCCTTTATAAAAGCTGCTGTGGTCATGGTGTTTCTTCACAGCAATAAAAGACCTAAGACTTGGCTTCTGACAGGCTTCCTCTCTTCGAACATTACCCTTGACTTCCCTGGGCATCCTCAGCTGCTGTCACGTGGAGGCTGCTTCACTCTTCATAGACTTCCAGAGAGTTCGCATTCCTTAGAATCGTCTTCTGATTTATTCATTTTATTTTATGTGCATGAATGTTTCTCTGCCTGTGTATATGTGTGTGCATTACATGCGTGTCTATGAAGGTCAGAAGAGGGTGTTGGATCTCCTGAAACTGGTAAGTTACAGATTGTTGTGAACCCCTCTGCAAGGGCAGCAAGTCCTCCAAACTGCTGAGTCGCTTATTGCTTTTATTGTCTTTTACTTTAACTAGCAGTTTACCAGAAAAAAAAAAGGAAAGGAAAGGAAAGAAGGAAAAAAACTTCTAAAGTAAGAGAGGAACATGCTAAACATGCTAAATCAGACCATGTAAAGGAGAACCCAGAATAGGACAACTATTCAAATTCTTCCACAAAAAGACAGACAAAGAGAAGAAATAAATAAAGGTGGAAAGCCAATCCTCAACAATTTTGAGAGAATTCAAAACATAAAATGTGTTCATGTGTGTGTGTGTCTGTATGTGTGGTGTCTGTATGTGTTCACATGGGTGTGTACATGTATCACTATGATACCCAAACCAAAGACATATTAAAAATAAGAAACTATAAACCTAGTGGTGGTGGCTAATGCCTTTAATCCCACTACTCAGGAGGCAGAGGCAGGTGGATCTCTGTGAGTTCAAGGCCATCCTGGTCTACAAGAACTAGTTCCAGGAAAGCCAGAACTGTTAAACAGAGAAACTCTGTCTTGAAGAAACAAACAAACAAACAAACAAAACTATAGACCAATATTCATTAATACGAACATGAAAATATTTCAAAATGTATTAATATTAAAGTATTATATGCATCAATATTACTATGCCCCTACTAGACTGGCTAAAGTTTACTGCTCATTATCAGTATTTTTATTTTTATTTATTTTTTATCAATTAATTTTTTTGTTAATTATACACCTGTGTGGGTATGTTCACATACATCCAAGGGCTCCTGAGTCCAGAAGAGGACCCCAGATCTCGTGGAGATGTGAGATCCCCAACATGGATGCTGGGAACTGAACTCAGGTCTCTGCAGGAGCAATAACACTCGCCTGCTCAGACATGTCTCCCACCCTCGTCATCAACCTTAAAAAAGTCATCAAATAGAGGCCAGCTATATAGAAAAAAGTTATACACCATGATGAAGTGAGGTTTCTTCTAAGAATGCAGGCCTAGTTCGATACTGGGGAGTAAAACACAGACTGAAAGAAGATATATATCTGCCCATATAGGGCAGAAAAATATCTGACAAAAAATAAGTCCCCATTCATGAGAAAAAGTCTCCAAAGAGTAGAAATAGGAAGGAAATGCCTTTGCCTTGATAAAGATCATCTACAAAAACAAAACATCCAATTCCTGCAGTTAGCACTAGGAGAGACTGGCCACCCGTAGCCAGAGCAGTCACCCTCACTACGGCCTTCACAGAACACTGAATGGTCCAGCCAGCTTATTAGGAAGGAGACAATGTTAGGTGAAAGAGGATGGGCCAAGACCTTAACAAAACTTCAACTCTAAAACTAGAACATTTTGGGGGATAAAAATAGATGAAAATCCCTGGCTCTGCCTTAGCAAATGATTTATTTACTTTTTAAAAGAGATTTCATTTATGTATATATGTGTGTGTGCATGAGCACCTAGTGAGTTCCCCTTGTGAGTGCTGGCAACTGAACTCAGGTCCTCTGGGAAAGCACTACACACTCTTAGCCCTCTGAGCCAATTCCCCAGCCTGGTAATAAATGTGTAAGTATAGCACAAAAGCATAGGCTAGAATAAGAATAAATAATTAAATTCAAGGAGGCAGAATGCAATCAGAGTTTCAAGGGGTTGGGGATGAAAAAAATGGAATATCATTGCATAATTGTATAGCTTCTTTTAAAATGTATTCTCATTATTGTTATTTAGATAGATGATGATGAAAATAGATAGATAGACGCCTGTGTGTGTCTGTGTGTGTGTGTGTGTGTGCAGGCACCCATGAAAGTCAGAGACATCAGTTCCCTTTGGAGCTAGAGTTACAAGCAGTTTTGAATTGCTTAACATGGGTGCCAGGAACCAAACTCAGGTCCTCTGCAAGAACAATATGTGCTCTTAATCACTGAGCCACACCCCCAGCCCTGAATTGTACAGCTTCTATGAAAATTAGGGATGTATACACTGGTGACAGTTGTAAAACACTGTGAATAAAAGTTATTAGTTGCACACCTTAAGATGACTAAATGGAAAATTTTATGTTATGTGCATTTTACCACAGTTTTTTTTTAAAAAAATTTCTATTGCTGGGGTTGGTGAGATGGTTCAGAAGGCAAGGGTGCTTATAGATAAGCCTGGCAACTGAGTTGGATCCCTGGGACCTACACTGGGAAGGAGAGAACCAACCCCAGAAAGTTGTCCTCTGATCTCCACACAAGCATTGCGGCATGCACAAGTGCCCACACTCATATACACACATCAGGCACACACAATAATGATAAATGCATAATTTTTAAAAATTGATATTGTAATAGAGCAAAATCCATTAAACTGCACACATAAGAGCTGTGTGTAAATTGTGTCTCAATATTTTGTCTGGGTGTTTTGCCTGCATGTCAGTCTGTGCACCATGTGCATGCCTGGTGCCTTCAGAGGCCAAAGCAGGCTGTACTAATTGGACTCACTGGGTTACAAAAAAAAAGCAAACAAAGAAGAGGCCATGAACATAAAAGAGTAGTGATGGGGGAAGCGAAGAAGGATGCTCATGCTCAAGATACATGGCATACATGTATGAAGCTGTCAAAGAATGGATATTCCTTTTTAAAATGTTGGGTGGAATACTGCAAAGGTAGCTCACCAATTTTGGGGGTCCTGAGTTCTGTTCCCAGTACCCTCCCTGGGTGGCCCCATAACTTAGCTTCAGCTGGTCGAACACCTTGTTCTTGCCTCCAAGGGTACCTGTAGGTGCATGTCTAAGCACACGCAAGTGTGCGCGCGCGCACACACACACATACACACACACACACATTAATTGAGGGGGGTGTCAAGATGGTTCAGTGTGTAAAGGACTTGCTGTCCAACCTGCTGACAACTTGAGTTCAATCCCTAGGACCCACATGATGAAAAGGACAGGATTGATTCCTGCAAACTGTCCCCTGATCTCCACAAGTGCTCTGGGGTAGGTATGCACCTCTCTTTCTCCCCTTCCCCTCCCTCTCCTTTCTAAATAAACTAATGTAAAATATATTTTAAAAAAAAGTTGTCACCTGACCTCTCCATGAGACATGTGCCCTTCCACACACACCAAGCACACACACATATATGCCCCCACGCAAATAACAATAAACTTGTAAAAAAATTTTAAAAAGTCAAGTCAATCAAGTATGTAACTTTCAATTAATGTTTGATTAAAGTATTCATTCTCATCCCTGCTGTAGCTAAGGGCAGACAAAATTCTAACCACCCATCCATAAGCCTGCACAAGAAACCACTTGTCTATTTGCTGGACAAATAAGTGCTGCGGAGGTTCTGCTCAGCTCTTTTGTCATGGGCCACAGAGAGGAAGAACTTGTTAACCTGTTGCTAAGCAACAGTACTTCCTGGACCAGGACTTCTGCACAGCAAAGCGCACTGCGAATTGTCCAGACCTACAAAGGAAAGAGCGGGTGCAGGGCATGCATGAATAGAGAGACAGGAAACCACCTCTGGAAACCAAGCGGAGGACTGAAGTGTGCATCTGAGAAACAAGCCCCAGGCTCATTCTCAAGTTCCCCCAGCCCATAACTCCCACCCACTGGAAGACTACCCCTGCCACCACTCCATGAAATCAAAGTGAAAAGCAGCAATGTGAATTTTATGAGCATGTTTATTTACAAGACTTTACTGAGACTGCCGTCTCCAAGGGTTCAGAGAATAACGGTGCTTGCCACCACACCTGGAGACCTGGGTTTGATGCCTCAGACCCATTCCCACAAGCTGTCCTCTGACCTCCACATGAGCACTGTGGTATATGAATCTCTGTCTCTCTCTCTCCTCCCCCTTCTCTCTCTCTCTCACATACACATTGCGCACGCGCGCACACACACACACACACACACAATGTCATTTTAAAAAACCTACCATCTTCATAGTAGTAAGAGAAAACCACTAAAATTTTACTGGGAGTTTATTAAATTCTGAACCTGAAGCACAAAGCAACAGCTAAGTGGTAAGGCTAGCTTCATTAAGATGTGAGACTTAGCTGGGCAGTGGTGGCACATTCTGTGAATACCAACACTCAGGAGGCAGAGGCGGATCTCTGGGAGTTCGAGGCTAACCTGGTCTACAAAGTGAGCTCCAGGATACCAGGGCTATTACAGACAGAATCCCTGACTTAGAAAAAAAAGATTTAAGATTTAGATTTTCCTTTACATTTTAAGTTAGAACATTAATTCTATAAAGAAAGTACTTACAGAATAGTGTTAATCCTTCTTTTTAAAGACAGGGTCTCTCATTGAAGCCAGAGCTGGCCGATGTGGCTAGGCTAGCTGGCCAGCAAGCTCGAGGAATCTGTCTGGTCTTGTATGCCTCTTCCCAGTGCTGGGGTAACAGACATACTGCCTGGCTTTCTTGTGGGTGCTTAGGATACAAACCAGGCCCCCACACTTCCTCGGCAAGCATTTTACTCACAGAGCTATCACTGTAGCCCTCATGTCTTAATGACAAGTCATCAGCCGAAGACCAGGTTCGGAAGACATGAGCTTCGAAAGGCCACGCTCAGTCCTACCCAGACCACAGCACAGCTGCTGATGAGAAGTGGGGACAAACTCATCGGTATTGCCGATTACAACGTGACACGAGGCATTATCTCCTGCTGCTGGGAGAAAAACACTCTGACCAGAGCACCTTAGAGGAGAAAAGAATTCTAGCTCACAGGTGTGGGTTATAGGTCCCTTGCTGCAGGGAAGCTAAGGAAGCAAGAACGTCAAGTAGCTAGTCGTTGCTTGCATGGTTAAGAAGCAGACAGACAGCATTGCAATCATGCTTAGCTCACTCCGCTCTAACACAGCCCAGGATCTCCTGCCTAGGAATGGTGTCACCCATATTGGGTGGGCCTTCCTACATCAATTATTGTAATTAAGATAGACATGCCCACAGGGCAACTTTTCTAGACAATCCCTCACTGAGACTCTCCCCCAGGTGATTCTCCATTGCATCAAGTTGACAATTAGAACCAACCACTTTGTGCTGTTGCCGTGGGAAACCACTTGGTAGCTCTGCAGAAAGTTAAACTTAGAACTGTCATATGGCGCACTTCCCCCAAATAACTGGAAGCAGATACTAAAACAGACACTTTGTGCTAATGTTCACTGAAGCTTTATTCCCAGTAGCCAAAGAAGGGGAGACCACAAACACTTGCCCATGAACGGAGGAGTAAAAATAAGAGCATTACAAATATGTTATGGATAGTTTAACAAGAAGAGGAATGGGATTCCGACACAAAGACTACATAAATTGCGCTAGCTTTCTGTCACAGGAACAAAGAAAATTAGAAAATAAATTTACGAGATGAAATATTCATTTATTTATTTATATAAATTCTCTAGCCCAGGCTGGCCTCAAAATCACCACATAGCAGAGAATGACACTGAACTTCT
Organism: Ellobius talpinus; assembly: GCA_001685095.1. Lineage (NCBI taxonomy): Eukaryota > Metazoa > Chordata > Mammalia > Rodentia > Cricetidae > Ellobius > Ellobius talpinus. The sequence continues at coordinate 9,473 of LOJH01025880.1, forward strand.
TTTCAAAAAAAATTGTCTAGACATACTTATTTGGTGTGTATGAATGTTTTGTCTGCATGTATTTATGTGCGTCGTGAGCATATTTGCTGCCTGCAGAGGTCAGAAGAGGCCATCAGATCCCCATGGGCTGGCGTTGTAAGCCATGCTGTGTGTCCTCAGTGACCTCACCTCCTAACAATGCCTTCCCCTGGCTAAGATTGAACCCATCATGTGGATGCAGCATGGAGACCCTGTGCTAAGTGAAACAAACCTCCCGCAGAAGGAAAAACATGGCGTGGCTCGGTGAGTTTGAAATATTTAGAACTGGTCAGTTGGTAGAGGAAAAGCAGATAGAGGGAAACAGGCTAAGGAGAGGGCTAATGGGAATAGAACTTCACAAGGATGAGTTTCTGGAAACAGCTGTGATGCTTGTACAAAACTATTAATGTCATTAAAGCCACAGGATTTTAAAATCTAAAAGGGTTAAATGGTAGATACTACATTGTATATATTTTACTAAAAACTTTTTAAAAGAAAGAAAGAAAGAAAAAACTATATTGATGACCCGGTGGTTAGGAACACTGGCTGCTCTTGTAGAGGACCCAGATTCAATTCCCAGCCTCCACATGGTGACTCACTGCTATCTGTAACTTCAGTTCCAGGGGATCCAAGGCCCTCTTCTGGCCTTATCAGGAACTGCACATATAGACATCCATGTAGGTAAAACACTCATATACATACAATAAAAATCTTAAAAACAAAAATGTTTGGGGGACTGGGATCTATCTAGCTCCATCCACAGCGATGCACTTGACTGGCACACAGGAAGCCCTACATTCTGTCCTTCGCTCTGAACAGAGAATTCCCCATCTGCAGAGGAAAGGCACTTCAACCCACAGCCGCGTGCCCAGGTGCATAAGGAGACCAGTGAGGGAGATGGCACCGCCTATGCAGACCCCACCCTGAGTAGCAGAGTATTTCTACCCACAATTCCCCTTCACGGCCTAGCTCCTCTAGGTGGTATTTCCAAGAAAGAAGCCCTGGCTTGTCCGTTACATAAGCCAGTGAGTCAGGAGTGGCTTCTGTCTGTTGGGTCTCTAGCGTTTTTATTTCTTCATAGTGAGCTGAGATGGGCTGGCCAAATACCTACCAACATCAGGTTAAGATTTGCCCACACCCACCTTCAGATAAACAGATTAAGGCCCTTGGAACCTGCCTGTTTGTGTACTGGGAAAACCTCAGTCCAGCATTTGATAAAGTGAAGATTAACTCCCAAAGTGTGATGACCCTAAGTCATTCCACTGCCTCTGGGATTTTGTGACCTAGAGTGTTCCCCTCCAGGCTGCTGAGTCATACCGCCCAGCCCTGCCAGCACTCAGCACTCCCCCAGTACTAAAGGGTCTCTCCTTCAGTGTGCTCCCCAACCTCTGGCAGTCCAAGGGGACCTCCTTGTACTCCTCTCAAGTTTTTGAGTTCTATCGCCACCTTGTGGCGTATTTTCTTCTTGAACCCCCAACCCCAGCCCTGATTGAGATCTCTGAGTAGGACTTCATGGGAGCAGCCAGCAGGTAGGGGCAACTAGACAGTTGTCGCCCTGCAGGTAGTTGGCTGTGAGTCTAGACCTGGACTCAAGCTACCTGAATCCTCATCTCTAAAAAAGGGCTAACGGAAGTACCTGTCGTGAGGTGCAGGGTGATGATAAAATAGGTTGTCTACAGAAAGCATCTGACCCAGAATAAGCACCCAAGAGGTGGAGCTGTGGTCTTCTGTGTGAATAAAAGAGTATTCGGGTTCTTCCAAGCTCATCAGAGCAGAGTTTCATTAATACAGCCTCTGGATGCATTTCAGTTCACTGGGCACCATTTCACAGGCACAAACACAGATGGACACGATGTGGTGACAATCTTGCAATCTGTCCAACATAATAGCATATCGAAAGAAAAGTTCATGTCAAACTCATAGGTTGAGATCACAACATTTGCGACCCCAGACACTCCCAAAACAATACAGGCGGTTGCCGATGCTCTTACTCCATTGAAGACAGCAGACACTTTGGCGGCAGGACATAGAAAAATGGAGCTGGAAGTGAGCCAGAACCATCTTCCCTGCTAGGTAGCTTTCCTGGTGCTGCAAGTGCTCTAGGACCTCTAGGGAAGGAACATCATCAGTCGTCTTTCCTAGCAGGGTGTCCTCCATGCGACAATGCCAACTGTACACAGGATGTGCCAACGGGCCGGGTGGAGGCAGTGCACATTTTTAACCCCAGCACTCAGAAGGCAGAAGCAGGTGAATCTCTGAGATTGCGGGCAGCCTGGTCTATAGATCGAGTTCCAGAACAGCCAGGGCTACCCTGAGAAATCCTGTCTTGAAAAAACAAAACAAAGAAACCAAACAAGAACAAAGAGATGTGCCAACCGCACAATAATGGCATGGCTGTTAGTGGGGTAACCCACTGCTTTCTGATTGGATTTGATGCCCACTCCACAGGAGAGAATCCATGCCTGGTACTGGCCAAAAGCCCATAGCTGGGGAGGGCATAGGCTGTAGTGGGAAACCTATCAACTTTGTTCTGCTAAATGGACATTGTTCTTGTCAAATGTAAAAATGCCTTCTACAGATTTATGTTTATGCCCATAGATTTGTGCTACTCTCAAGCTTAATTACAGAAGCTTACTTTCACAGTGGGGAGTGGCTAATGCCAAGACATGTGACTTGTCACATGACTAAGACTAGGTAATCATTGAGTGTCCAGCCCTAACAGGACGTCTTCATCCACCAGCCCTTCAAGGCTCTGAGGGGTCATGGGAGAGTGGCTGGGAGGAACGTAAGAGCTGGACGGCCAGGAGGAGCTCTATGAAATGATGTCCCCTGGTCACGGCTTGACGACATGGCTAACGCAATCAGGAACTCACAGGCGCTGTGCTTAGCTACACAAGACCTGCACAGACGGAGCCCATCAACTCGTCATTTATGGAAGAGGGGCTTGTGAGGCACCCCCTCAGCTAAAGAGCTGTCCAGTTAATGCTGCTGGGGGAGGGGGGTCATTCTTCTTTGGGGTGTAGTCACTGGTAATTTGTTCATGGTCCAATAAATAACCCCAAACTCCAAGTCAAAGAAATCATAAACTATTAAAAGTAAAATAATAACAGCAACAATTAAGATCTGGGGAAATGGCTCAGTTGGTCAAATACTTTGCCTAGAAAACACGAGGACCAGAGCCATGCACAGAGATCTGGTCATGGTAAGTCAGTGTCGCTTCCAAGGGGAGAAGTGACTGCTTATTCTGAAGCTAAATATGAGTGGCCATGGCCCAGAGCACAGGTTTGGTTACCCTGAGCCCCATATTCCAATGTGGTAACTGTTCTATGAAGTCTCTTTTTTCTTATTAATACAGTATTTATTTGTTTTCTCTCTGTCAAACCCTGAGCCAAGCACTCTCCCCAGACTTCCTGGGGAGATACAGGAAAAGGAACATACAGGGCAGACGGGACACAAAAGAACTATGGGAGGTGGAAGTGGAGACAGCTGCTTCTCATGGCAAAGAAGATGAGAAAGGCCACCATTAGGTAAAAGAGCCCCATGGCCTCTGAGAGAGCAAAGCCCAGAATCACATAGAAGAGCTGTTGCTTCAGAGATGGGTTCCTGGCATAACCAATGATGAGGCTCCCCAAAACAGTCCCAATCCCAGCCCCAGAGCCAACCACCCCAACTGTAACCAATGAAGTTGGTGACTGTGTCGATACCCCTGGAAATGGCACTGGTTAGGAAACAGTGGCTAGGAATGAGCAGAGGATGAGGGACTGCCAAGCTGCTAAGGGCCTCATCTGTCCACATCTGTAGTCGGTTCAGCTCTACTGCAGACAGCAGATAACTCAGCACCTGGGAGGCACTCCTGACCGAGGAGCTGGTGGAGATGAACTTGGAGCAGGCAAACATTTTCACAGGTGAGGGACCAAGGCAAGAGAACTGCTCCCAGGGTAGAGAAGACAGAGGGGCCCGGTCCGTGAAATGTTTACAGTAACAGAATGAAGACGTCATCCATCAATACATGCACGCGTACATTGGTGGAGACATTACAGGAGAACAGTGACATCTCGGCTGGAGGCTCCAGATGCTATCTGATGACAATCCTAACCTTCTGACCAGTAGAAACTGGTTTTGTCAGTTAATACATTCCAGAAGTTTTCACCTGGTAGTCACAGGATGCTAGGTCCGACTCAGAACACCAAGGAAAGGCTATGGGGGGCGGTTAGAGATGGCTCAAGAGAAACTGTAATTTGGCTGTGGACCTATAACATTCCAACCTCTCTACAGCACTGGGGTTAACCCATCAGTTAGTTAGCCTTGCAGAAGGTTCCGTGTATGGAACAGTTTCTGTTTGGTTCCTTTTATCAGCAGACATCCTTAGGGCTCAATGCGTAGCAAACCAATGAGCCGCCCTGTCATGATGGTGCCTGAGGGAACGACAGCCCTCTGGCCTCCTCAAATGCATGCACATCTGCACCCTCCCCTCATACAAACTTTTTCTCTTTGTTGTTGTTTGGAGATAAGATTTCACTATGTAGCCCAGACTGGCCCCAAACTTCCAATCTTCAAGCCTCTATCTCCCAAGTTTTGGAGTTACAGATGTGTGTGTGCTACCATGTCTGGTGTGAGATGGTTTTAAAACAGCTATATTGCAGAGTGATAAACATACTTAGCAAATCACTGTTTGGGAGCAGCTAAGTGGTGTGTGTGTGTGTGTGTGTGTGTGTCTGTATGTGTGTGTGTGTGTTTTCTATGTGCTGGTGTCTGGTGTTAGGACGGGTCTTTTTTTTTGCCTACTCAGCGACCAGGAGCTGAGTGTGTGTGTGTGTGTGTGTGTGTGTGTGTGTGTGTGTGTTTTCACTTCCTGTTGACCGAAAGCCTAAAGAAAATAGTGACATACTGTCCAGTTCAGAAGCAGTTCTGCGTGATGCTGAGTGACATTTCCTCAAGTCCCATCACTAGCACTAGAATTAAGAGAGTACTTCTCCAGTACAAGCTCTTTTACTTTTATTTATTTTACTTATGTATTTATATATTTATGTATTTTGAGACAGAGTCTCTCTATGTCATCCAAGTTATCCTGGAACTTGCTATATAGACCAGGCTGGCCTCGAACTCACAGAGATCACCTGCCTCTGCCTCCCAAGTGCTGGTACTAAAAGTGTGCACTGCTACCACTCATGAGTAATTTATTTTTAATTAGATAAATGACTCCTGTTACGAAAGCCACTTTTGAGGTTTGGTATGGACAGAGAAGTTTAAGATGGTGTAGACTTTGTGTATGCTGTAGGCTGGCAGGAGTAACTCTTACAAATGAACTGACTTGAATATATTTTGGTTAGTGTAAAAAATAACAAAAACCAACACCTAAGCAACAATTCCAAGCCATCCAAAGCATATAGTATTCCCATTAGGTTAACACCATTGTCCAAAGATTAATTTAGGACCTTGTCACACGGTTTCTTGTTAGGTTTAATGTTTTTTTTCTCCGCTTGAGATTTCAAGTTCTTTTCGTGTGTGTGTGTGTGTGTGTGTGTGTGTGTGTGTGTGTATGTGTGTGTTCCTGTCCACAGATGCATGCTGCAGCATACTCAGAGGGCATTATGAAGGAGAAGGTTCTCTCCACCATGTGGGTACTGGGATTGAACTTGAGAGGTCAGTCTTAGTGGCAGCTGCCTTATTCCACTAAGCTATCTTGCTTATCCCCTTTTGGGAATTTAAAAGTAACTTTTTGTTGTTTTGCTTTTATGTATTTAATTTTTTTATTTGGTGAAAATAAAAGGCCGTTTCCTGTGAGGTGATGTTAGAAACTACATATTGGATTGGGAAGATGCCCCAGGGGGTAAAAATGCTTGTCATTATATTGGTCAGGCTTCTCTAGAGTCACTTGTGGAAGGAATCTCTCTCTCTCTCTCTCTCTCTCTCTCTCTCTCTCTCTCATAGGGAAGTTACTGGAATCACTTACAGGCTGCATGCAGTTAGGCTAATCCAGCAATGGCTAGCTATGAATAGAAAGTCCAAGAATCTAGTAGTTGCTCAGTTCCACAAGGCTGGGTGTCTCAGCTGGTCTTCCGTGTATGCTGGAATCCTGAAGAAGTAGACTCCAATGCCAGTGGAGGAATGGATGGACTAGCAAGGCGGGGTAAGCAGGCAAAGAGCAAGAGCTTTCTTCTCCCATATCCTTTATGTGCTATAACAAATAAAGCTTGCCTGAGTGTGGAATGAGCCACTAGTTAGCCATAGAGGCTAGACAGTGGTGGCACACCCCTTTAATCCCAGTACTCAGAAGGCAGAGGCAGACGGACCTCTGTAAGTTCAAGGCCACCCTAGTCTACACAAAATTGATCCAGTCTCAAGGAGAAACAGCCAGGTAGTGGTGGCTCACACTTTTAACTCCAGTACTTGGGAGTCACATGCCTTTAATCACAACACTAGGGAGGTAGAGACAGGAAGGGGTATGGCTGGGCAGAGAGGGGAATATAAGGTGGGAGGAGACAGGAGCTCAAGGCATTCAGTCTGAGGACTTATAGAGACAGGATACCCCATTCCATCTGAGGATTTCATAGAGGTAAGAACTAGTGGTTAGTTGCTCTGCTTCTCTGATCTTTCAGTTTTCACCCCTAACATCTGACTCTGAGATTTTATTATTAAGTCCAATTAGAATTTGTGCAACAATATCCTTATACAGCCTCCCAACCATGTGTGGCCCAGATTAAAGGCAGTCTTCCTATTTCAAGATCTGGATTAAAGGCATGTATCTCCCTACCTCAAGGTCCAGATCAAAAGCCTGTGTCTTCTTGCCTCAAGATCCAGATCAGAGGTGTGTCTTCCAATCTCAAAGGTTTGGACTAGAAGTGAATTCACCCACTTCAAACCAAGCAGAAATTATCTCACAGATGTGCCCTCTCCATCTGGATTGGAGCTATTCCAGGTGTAGTCAACTTGACAACAAAGAATAGCCGTAACCCCGTACAAAGCTGAACACCTGAGCTCAGATGCCTAAAGGAAGGAGCTGGAGGAGGCTTCTGGGAGATGGGTTATGGCGACAGGAATCCAAAGGCCAGCTAGCCTAGCTCACACAGTGGCCAAGAGATCCTGTCTCAAACAAGGTAGAGGCATGAAGACCTGAGGGTTGTTTGTCCTTGGACCTTCACCAGTGTTTCATGGCACAAGCATGCCTACTCCCCTGCACCCTCCCCACACGAAGCAATCTTTATAGATTTTAATTTACCCAACTAAAAGTCTTCTTGTAGTGGCAAAAATACGGACACACTAACACCCCGTACATGCTAGAGATTCAGGGAAAGAGGCAATGAGATGGCTCATGGCTCAGCAGGTAAGAGTGAGCCCCTGAGCCCATGGTAGGAGAGAACCGATTCTGAAAGTTGTCCTCTGACCTCCCTGCATGCCACCATCACACACACACACACACACACACACACACACACACACACACGAGGGGGGGATACAACCCTAAGATGGTTAAGTCTCCAGCTGAGTTCCAGTCAGTGCACATACATGAGGGAGGTGAAGAACCATCTTTGGTGCTTGCACAGGGATACAGATAGTTTCTGTTCCCCTCATCCAGGGAGGGGACAACAGGAAGGAACCGTCTGAGGGGATAAGAAAAATGAGCTCCACATTTCAGTTTCTGAACCTTAGCCTCAGGGCCGTTCTGATCTCATGGCTGGGTAGCTCCTCACTGTGGTGGTTGTCCTTCTGCTGCCATGTTAACAGCAGTTCAGGCTCCTACCCACTGGGTACCTTAGCAATAGCCCTCAACTGATGGATGAAATAATCACAGACATTAAAAATAAGTCCTCTGGAACAGTGGTTCTCAACCTGTGGGTCGGATGACACGATCAGAGGGGATGCATATCAGATATTTATATTATGGTTCATAACAGTAGCGAAATTGCAGTTATGAAGTAGCAACAAAAATAATTTGATGGTTGGGGCTCACCACAACACGAGGAACTGTATTAAAGGGTCACAGCATTAGGAAGGTTGAGAGCCACTCACTGTCTTAGAGGCAAACAGTCTGTGTTGAACTCTGAACAATATTAACCACTATTTTCCTGCTGAGTAAAATCTTTAAAAAGTCTCAAAAGAGTCAACCTGACTTAAGTAAGTCAACTGTGCCCTCAAGCAACGTGCACTGTTTACTGGAACACAAAAATAGTGGGTACCTCAAAAAGGTAACAATTCATAATGAGCACCCCAAAAATAGAAGTTCATAGTAGCTGGCATGCAACCAAAAGTTGTCAGTCATGGAAAGAGGCAGGAAAATTTGACTCCCAATAACGAAGAAGTAAACCAATAAAAACAGATTCAGAAATAAGACATGACAGAATTAACAGATAATGACATTAAACATATATTTAGGGGCTGGAGTGATGGTTCGGTGGCTAAGAGCACCTGTTGCTCTTTGAGAAGACCCAGGCTCTGTTCCCAGCACCCATACAGTGGCTCACAACCATCCATAACTAACTCTAGTCCCAGGGCTCTAATATCCCCAGGCACTGCATGTATATGGTGCATATGTGTGCATGCAGGTGAAACACTCACATATAAAATATATAAATTAAAAACTGCTTAAAGATATACTTATATGTGATGATATCTATCCATCCATCCATCCATCCATCCATCCATCCATCTATCTATCATCTAT
>LOJH01025882.1:5790-18589 GCA_001685095.1 Ellobius talpinus
CTAGCTCTTGTAGACCAGGCTGGCCTTGAACTCACAGAGATCCGCCTGCCTCTCTTCCGAGTACTGGGATTAAAGGCGGCATGTGCCACCACCACTCGGCAGAGTCTTCTATACCTTCCCTAGCTTGCCTAGCCTCATCATTCCTTATGCACTTTGGACTTTTGCAGTGCTTCCTAGATTCTGAGAATCAGGTTGATTCTCAGAATCAACATCTTACACAGGCGTAATTGGCACACAGCCAGAAGATTCATTCCACAACCAGACTTGTGTAAATTGAGGACTTGGAGGATGGGGTATTCCGTGCCTTTCTTAAATGAGGGTGAGTAGCCAGGAGTTGTTGAGTTTCGAGATGGCCAGCCTTCTGTGGCTGGTGACCTGAGATGTCTCCCTGTGGCTTTTCTATGAAATAACAAGGACAGGCTTGATGTGACTGACACCTTTGTCTTTTGACTGGCTGAACTCAGGAGAGGGCCTTCTGATGAAATGTGTAAAACTGGCCAGGTGGTTAGCATCTTCATCTTAGTCTAGGGTACTATGAACACACATAGCTGTTGACCACCAGAGGCTCCTGCATCCTACAATAGCCAACCTGCATAATTTTTCTGTTTGAAGTCACCATGTCGTCTCAACAGGTGCTGCTATCCCATATGAAGAACAGGCTCACAAGAGATTGAGCAACTATCCTAAGTGTTCAGAGAAACTTAAGCCCATCCTGTACTTTGTTGGGTTTGTCAGAGCACATCTGATTCACCAGTGCTATCTTTTTGGACCTTAAAATTTGCTTCCAGATCTAGATTTTTTCATATATTTCCCTCGAAACAGAGTTTCTCTATAGCTTTTGGAGTCTAGTCTGTCTTGGAACTCGCTCTGTAGACCAGGCTGGCCTTGAACTCACAGAGATCCGCCTGTCTCTGCCTCCTGAACGCTGGGATTAAAGGTGTGCGCCACCACTGCCTAGCATCAGGTCTAGATAGTTCTTTCCACTCTGTTGAGTGTATGAACTAGACATCATTTCTCTCTTAGGTTGCCCCATGTCTCCTGTTACTCCTGCTTAGAACCCTCTGATAGCTTCTCAGAACAGAAGTCCTTAGCCCATCCTAAGATTTCCTGACTTGGGTCCCCCACCCAGTATGCTCCATGCACCACTTTCTTCCTTCCCAGCAGTGCTAGAGTGTGTTTGACATGCTTCTGCTTTTGGTGTTTGGTTCTGGAATGCTCTGTCTCTGGATTGTTGTCATGGTGAGGCCTTCCCAGACCACTCTGCATAGTCTAGAAGCCCTGGCCCTGGACTGTATCTCATTCCTGTGACTCTGCTTTGTCCTTTTTAGCTTTGTCTCTACTTGGTCAGGGTGTCCCCAGCGCTACAGCCAAGGCTGCTAAGTTGTAGTGGGCGATGAACACACTGATGAGCAAGTAAATAAACTTCAAGTGTGTGAAGTGTTGAGGATACTATAGTGGATAGGAGGTCATGTACCCAGAGTTCAGTGTGCAAGAAAATGCCATGTGGGAAGAGAGTGCATGTGATTCAGCAGGGACATCCAGTGGAGTTCAGCTCAGAGTTGCTGGGGAGTAGGGTTGAACTGGCATAGAAAGGGTGAGTGGCTACTGAGAAGAGCCTGTGATCACTTCGTTTTTGGTTGAGAGCAGGGTGGGGCTCGGGAACTGAGTTCTTGTGGTTGGATTGTAGCCAGCTACTAGAAAGGTGGCCAGTCCTGCTTTATAGGAGTGCCAAGTTCCAATTAAGTAGAGGACCATGGGGAACCTTAGGGGATTTTGAGTGAAAAGTGATGTCAGATTTTTCCTTTTACAGGATGATGACCTCTTACATTAAGATGAATGGTTTGGCTTTTCATATCTGATCCTTTGAGCTATAATTTCCAGGTTACAAAAAGGAGCTCCCATGTTACACTGCCCCTCAGTCACTTTGCAGCACAGCCCTGAACTTTTCCAGGTACATTTTCCTACATGTCTGAATTCAGCTGAATTAACACCTGTGCTCAGGAGCAAGACGTTTGCATTGTCCAAGACAGGCTACTAAGTACCTTCCTGAAAAGGCTTACCTAAGGAGGTAGGCTTTGTTATGGTAGATGTGCCCTGACATTTGATTTTCCTCCTCCTCTTTGAAGAGAATGGGGATTATTAAAATTGGAAGGGGATGCAGAGATGGAATACTCCATTACAGGGTCCTTCACACGTTAGGCTGCTTTGCCCCAGCATAACAGTGGCATAACAACTTAGATCAGGTGTTTGGGCTTTGGGTTTCAGAGGGTTCAGTCTTGGGCTGCTGGCTGGGTTACTTTGGCCTGAGACAGGTTGAACATAGAACAGGAAGACTATATAGAGGAGGAGACTGTTCATCTCTTTGTAGACGTGGGAACATTGAGTAAGGACTGGGCAAATAATCAATAACCTAAGTCCAGCTAGGGCTCCACTTTTCCTAAGACATTTCTAAAATCTAAAATTATTCCACCAGCTGAGGACCAACCCTTAACATGTGAGCCTCTGGGGGACATTGCATATTCAAACGATAGATAGCACCCACTTGCTAAGACCACTAGAAGATGGGCTTCAGTCAGTGTGTCTGGAAGTTCTCCACAGGAACTGGGGTTTTACTCTTGAGGTCTTGAATTTGGCCTTTTCATTTTGCTTAACAAAGAGGATGAAGCTATTCTTTTTCATGGCCCAGCATCCTCTGTCCCTTGATCCCTAGGATTTGGAGCTGAGCATTAAAAGGGAGGTAATTCATGTCACATCCTCCAGCTAGTTTTTCTGACCCTGCCTTTTACAGACTTATTGTAGAGGCGGATTTAAGGACCTTGTAAGAAACCCAAATGGAGGTGGTCTCTCTCTCTTTCTGGGTGTGGGTATGTGTGCTTACATGTTTGTCTGATGTCTGCCTGCCTTCCTGTGTTTGGAGGTTAGAAGACAACTTGCTGGAGTTGGTGAGGGGAATGAGTGTCCCAGCAGTCTGATTAAGTCCTCCTTTATGTGCTAAGCCGAATTGTGGCTCTTGGAGTTTTTAGTGGAATACAAGCCTGGATGCTTTGTGGTAAAATTGTCCATTTAGTGCTTTTGTGTCTTTTCACAGCTTTGGATTTGTTGCAGATAGCTCTCCTTTCCTGTGTGTGTGTGACAAAAAGATCTATTGAAATTAGCAACACAGCCTTGTTTTGGAATTAAGTCCTATCATCTCAGTGACTTCATGGTTAAGTTTTGGTGCAGGTGTTGTGGGAAGCATTGGTAGATTTTGGCTTGGTTAGTTGGTAACTTTGAACAGTGTCCCCAAGTAAACAGAGCAGGTGCTGAGTTCCTTGCCCAGTAGCATTGGAATAGTTTTGATGGTGATTTCTTGAGGAACCTGTAGCAATAAACTGGCAAAGTTCTAGTTTGTTGATTCAGAAAATTTTTAAACTCTGTTAACTGCCACTCCCTCCCTTACAATTAAATAGTAAACAAGATAAATTCACCACAGTGGGGCTTTTATTTAGAAAGAAAGAAGTCACAGGTGTGCTAGGTGTGGTGCTACACATCATCTTTAATTCTGGTTCTAGAGATGGAGGCAGAAGGATTGCCCTGAGTTTAAGGCCGGCCTGAGATACTGCAGCAAGAACCAGGCTAGCTGGGACTGCAAGCCACACCAAAAACAAAAGGCTGGGCATAATGTCATTGCCTCCCAGCCCATGGAAGGCCAAGGTGGGTGGATGGATGGGTCTCTGAGTTTGAGGTCAGCATGGTCTACATAGGGAGTTTCAGGCCAGCCAGAAACACATAGTGAGATTCTGTTTCAAAATACAAAAACAAGTCACAAAGTGTCTATTTGCGTCTACATCCTCACGTCTGGCCTCCTGGCATGTTTCAAGTGATTTTCTTTAAGAACAATTTAAAGAAATCATCCATATTTTAAGATTGGGACAATTAGGCTGGGTGTGGTGGCATACACACCTTTAATGCCAACACCCAAGAGGCAGAGGCAGGCAGATTTTTGTGAGTTTCAGGCTGGCTTGGTTTACATATAGTGAAGTGAGTTCCAGGATAGCCAGGGCTATTTCAAAAGACCACCTCCCAATGAGCGGGGGGGAGTATCTAGAAGTTTAGAGATTTCCAACTTTGCTTTAAAGAGAAAAGGCTGCATAAAACTTTGCTGAATTGCTTGAGAGTACTGGGTGAGGGATATGGTCTGGAGTTAAAGTGTGTTGCCACTGACAGTTGGTGGCCAAAGCACAGCCCCTCAGGATACTGGCTAGTAGCTGTTTACATGCAGGGCCTTGAGTTTTCATCCTTCATCAGACTTTTTCTTCCAGCATAAAGCCTGTGTGGGACTGTGTTCTGATCAAGGTATAAGCTGAAGACTGGCCTTGTAGGATAGTTGAGGAGTTATTGGATGAAACTGGAAGACTCTTCAGAGGGAACTACTTAATCTCCTGAGGAAGAGGGAGGGAGTGTGGTGAGGATGAGATACCAAGAGCACCGCTACCTGAGGCCCTGGAGCAAAGCTATGGATGAGCCTGCCAAGGAAACTGTTGTGTTAGGCCCAGCTAGCCTTTCCTTCTTTGCCCCCTCCTGTGGACTGGGTATAAATAACATGATTGGTTTCATTCTCTTAAAGCCCCCTTCTACCCCAGTCATCTCATAGGTGTGAGAACGACTAAGCAGGAGTTAACTACCACAGTGGAAAGGGGAAAGAAAAATGCCAGGCAGAAGTCTTGTGCATTGTCCTTTTGTTTGGGGAAGGGAGCCAAGGTTCCTTGGAGCATTTCTCTCTGGTCAGAGGCTTCTCCCAGGCAGTGCTGTCCTGTGCTGTCTGTAGGGGGAGGGGAGGGAACAGGCAGGGACATTGGAAGAGCAGCTGTGCATCTCACTGAGATACTTGGGCAACCTTACTGAACTTCCCATTTCCTTTCCTGCTTCCTATGAATGGGAGTTGTTGAACCACAAGGTCTATCAAGGCTCTTTCCCATTTGGATTAATTTTCACTGTATCAGTTGAGTCAGAAGTTAAGATCCTGATTGTCGAGATTTCATTCAGAGAATCTCCTACTCAGATTGGACCAGCTTTCTTCCCTAGAGCTAGGCTAAGGCAGTGGGACTTTAGGTATGTGGTCTAGGTCAAGACTTCTGGCTCATGCTGGGTAGGGTGGGCTCCCATAGGTGCTGAGTACTTAGCAAGCAGATAGACACTTCTTGGAAGGAATGTGAGGATTCCTACATCCTGTGTGTGGTTAGATTGGGTCATTATTGAGATATCCTCTTCTGGTCTGAACATGTAGGGCTGGTAGAATCTGGGGTCCAAGTGTCAACCACCTCAGCAGAACAGAGGTGGACTAGTACAGTGCTCAAGTTTATCCAAACAGATCCCATGTCTTGAACCTGACCTTTATGTGACAGGAACTGCTTGGCTCTCACCAAGTTGAAAAGTGACATAGTCAGCCATTGGTTTGAACAGCCTACTAAGAGATAGGCCCTGGGCCTTCTCCTGGGCACTAGAGAGAGCAGCCGGGCCTTATTGTTTACATTCCCATAGGGAAGCAGTGAACTAGCTACCAATTATCTGTCCCTGCCTAACAAATCACCTCCCAAAATAGCAGCTTAAAGAAACCGCCATCTTGAGGGTGTGTGTGCAGTCCTGTTATCCCAGCTACTCTGGAGGCAGTTTCGTAGAGAAGTACTGGGCAGTGACTAGGGGCAGGCATTGTTAAGGTGTTGGCATGATCACAGTGATCATTCTAGCCAGAGAAACTGTACTCAGTATCCTCCAAGGACAGAAATGGCTTGTGTAGAAGAGGAGGGCTCAGATGTTTAGGGGACTCGCATTCTGTTGTGGACGCTAGAGAGCAACGACACTGGCAGTGACATTGTTTTAAGATTCCTCAGGTTAATAAGCTGCATGGTGGTGGCACACAGGTTTAATCCTAGCGCTTGTGAGGCAGAGGCAGGTAGGTGTTGTTGAGTTCAAGATGAGGCCAGCCAGGGCTACACAGAGGAACTCTGTCTTGAAAAGCAGCAACAAAATGCTTAAAGATTCCTCAGGTTTGTGGAGAATGGGGTGGGGAGCAAGGTGGAAGCAGAAAGGCCTTCAGCAAAATCGTGCAAGTCAGCAGTAGACATGAAGGAAATAACGGCAGAGCTACTTGTTGGAGATTCCTTGTTCCCTCAGCTAGACACATTTTGGTACCTAGTAGTTTATATGATCCAGAAAATGATTGAGCCAAAATTCCAAGATGGTAAGGGTTAAAGGTTGTTTTTAGTTGTGTTGTTTCTTAGGGATTTTAAGCAGTCCAGAAGGTTGTTTTGTTTGATCTAAAACAGGACTTGAAATCATGGTATTCAAGTAAGATTTCAATACAAAATTTTCCTTTGCCTTCTGTCAGAGCAGAATGTAGGCAAGGTCTTTGTTTATACCTGCAAATCTGCTTTCCTAGGAAATGTGTGGGCTGGAGAGAGGGCTCTACTAGTTAATAGCACTTGCCGTTCTTTCAGAGTACTTCAGTTCTGTTCCCAAAACTTATGTGGGGTGGCTCTAGTGTCCTCCTGGTCTCTGTGGGTACTGCACTTAAAAGTGCATATACACACACACCGCCATACATATAATTAAAAAGAAAATCTTTTGTCTTTTTGAGACAGGGTTTCTCTGCATAGCCCTGTCTGTCCTGGAATTCCACTCTGTAGACTAGGCTGGCCTTGGAACTCACAGAGACCTACCTCTGCCTCCCTAGTTCTGGAATAAAAGGCGTGTGCCACCACTGGAGATCTCGTGGCTACAATCTTTGGCTTCATTTGCTCTAGTATCTGATCAAGTTGGAGGCCCAGTGAAGCTCGGGTACCCTGGGGTTGGTGGATTATTTAAAACATTCTAGGCAGCTGGAAAGTATAGTCTGCCCTCTTACTTTCCTTTCCAGAGATATTGCAAGAGAAACCTTTATCAGAGGGACGTTTTCATTCCAGCACTGGGGAAGCTGGGAAGGAAAGAAATCTAAGGCCAGCCTTGACTGCACAGCAGGTTTGGAGGCCAGTCTGGCCTACATGAGATGGCATGCTGGACCTTATTGTGGGTTTTGACCAGCTGGATAAGACTTTTCATCAGTAGGTCTAGAGCAGGCTGAGAAAGCATGGAGAAGCCAATTCTGACTTTGGTCTTTTTTTCTCACAGTGGGTGTTGTATACAGCACTTAGCCAAGCTGCTGTGCCTCTATTAGGTCTTAGCTCATTAGATCTGTCGCATTGGTGGCAAGGTTGCCTTAAAGATTCTGGTTAAAGTGCTGGGATATGCTTACTTCTTACATGCTTATCAGAGTTCTGAACCTCCATCCCATTCATTTTTACCATAGTCATGTGGGGCCCAGTTCTGGGCATGATCCTTATTTATAAGAAAACAGACTGGCAAGATGATCCAGTGGTTATGAGCACTGGCTGCTCTTCTAGAGGACCTGGGTTCATTTCCCAGAGCTCATGTGGCAGTTCACAACTGTCTGTATGTCATAACA
Source organism: Ellobius talpinus (assembly GCA_001685095.1). Classification (NCBI taxonomy): domain Eukaryota; kingdom Metazoa; phylum Chordata; class Mammalia; order Rodentia; family Cricetidae; genus Ellobius; species Ellobius talpinus. The sequence continues at coordinate 13,271 of LOJH01025882.1, forward strand.
GACATACATGCAAGGAAAATATCAATGCACATAAAAAATAAGAATAAATCTTTAAAAGAAAAAAGAAAATGGAGCTCCTATAGGTTCAGAAATTAACTTAAAAGGTTGTGCAGTAGTAGTTAGTAGCTGAGATTTGCCTGTTAAACATTTACTCAAGTCACTACCTTACCTATTGCCTAGTCTGCATTCTCCCTAACTGAGAGAGAAGAATGTTTGTTATATATGTATGTACATGCATGTGCACAGAACTACAAAACTTAAGCTGTTTCTGGAAGGAGGGAGCCCCATTGCCCCTCTGGCAGGCTGGGCTCTCTGGGCATAAGACTAGTGAGTGGGTATGAGCCAAGTCTTGGGGACTTTGGACTCTGCCAGGGAGCCTTGGCCCTTCTTCCCCTCAAGAGATGTTCTTTTAGTTATGTTAGGGCCATACAGATCTGTTGGAAAGAGAGCTGATGACCTTGGGGATTTTCAGGTCTGGCCTGAAGAGTAGGAAGGGTGGACTGGCTCTCCACAGGTTTTATGAAGTCCTCTGGGCCACCAACCATTATGTGCTGGGCCTTTTAGCCTTTTGAAGTGGAAAATTTTTTTAAATTACTCAGGCAATAACAATTCATCATCAAAAATGTCCAAAAGGAAAAACCTTGGCATTGTGTTCCACCAACCACCATGAGTACTAGTAAGCACTAATAGGATTACATCTTGCTCTAAATCAGTACTGCCTGCTAGAAATACAATACAGTGGACTGGGAATGTTACTCAGTGCATAAGACTGCTTGGTTAGCGTGGATGAGGAAAGTTCTCTAACTCCTAGCAGGCTTGGGAGAAGGAAGGCAGGAACTTTCAGTCAGTACCAGACAGCTGTAGAGGGAGGCACAAACAACTGCTGCTTGTGGTCCTCACTCTCGTCCTGTCCCTTTTGGGACATGAGTCATGCTCAGAATTCACATGTGCACTTGTTCCTGCCCTGTCTGAGAGAACCCTGGCAGTATAGGCACACTTACCTTTGCTACAATGCAGGACACTTCTCCCTATATCTGCTGCCTTCTCAGAGTTCCCATAGCCTGCCATTTGGTTTTGGAAGTAGCCGTAGAAGAAATCAGTGGAGGGTAGGCAAAGGCCCTCTTTTGGTCTTGTCCAGGAAGTGTCTCCAAACTACCAGGACACCATTGGTAGATGCTGACTAACAGGGCTAGAGTGGGACTATGAGAGACTCCTTCATAGGCAGCCCTGTGCACTTCCGCCCAGCCTCCATGTGGAAGGCATCCTCGTGTCAAGGTACACAGAAGCTAGTTTCCTTGTTGCTTTGTCCTCTCATTCCCAAGTGAAATGTTTTTTGGGCTGCCTCCAACGGTACTTTTGCCTGCTGCCAGACAGCTACCCCTTTGAAGGAGGCAGCTAGTTTGCCCTTGTAGTGACTGATACATGTGCATGGATAACATGAGTGCAGTGAGCAGTGTGCTTGCTGTTGGAGTTTTGCAGGGACAGCCTGTGAATTCTGTGCCCCGGGTGCCTTTGGATTGCATTGCTAAGTCAGGCCGTCTCTGCTCTGGTCCGTTCTACTACTCTGTCCATTTGCAGTGGACTGTGTCACCGTGTACTGTTCAGTCTGCTGCTGCTGCCCCCACATGGATGCTGTGATGAAGGGCCTTTCTGGGGCAACTTTGGATCAGCCCTCAGGTGGAAAGGGTCAAGATTACTGGTGACTGAGAGTCTGCCAGCGAGGGAAGGCAGCCTTCTCCACACTTGACTCAAGCCCATTCTTGATTATCACCATCATGCTTGCCTCCATGAGCCAAGTCTGCAAGTTGGGAGGGATCTCCAGGGATCAAGAGGTGGCTTGCCTTGCATTCCTTGGAGCTCTGTTGTCCTGAGACAAGATGTTGCTCAAGGTGGCAGTGGCCTACCAGCTACAATGTCCTGCTGGTTGCTGGAACAGGTGTGAGCTAGGACAAACCAGCACCAAGTAGCTATCAGACCACCATCTATCTAGGTCTCCTTCAGAGAACTTGGATTGTGTTTCTGCATTTGTTCTTCCTGACTTTCCTTCATCTCTAGGGAAGAGCCCAGGCTTAGAGTTGTAAGTCTTGTTTTAGAACAGAGTGGTCCCTGGATTGGAGACAGTACTGATCCCATTGTCAGCCTTGTCAGCCTATACCAGATCCTGTTTGTTGTGGCCTGGCCTTCACTGTTCCACAGCACATCATATACACTCATAATTGAGAGAAGAGCATAGTTCATCCATTGCTGACTGGAATTGTAAGCACTCAGATTGGTTGACTGTTGCTCTTCTGCAAAGATCTCAGACTTTTCCTGAGCCTCTTGCTGCCTGAGATTCTGTATTTCTCATGTACAGCACCAGGCAGTAGCATGAGACAGTCACAAGTAGGCTAAAGAATAAAGTCTCATGCTGAGCACTAGGAGTGGGGATTGGCTATTCATCATTGCTTTCCAGTGGCAGGATCCCAGGCCTGGGATCTGAAAATCAGTTTGCTGGAAACTGAACCCAGAGCCTTAGGAGAATTGAGTGAGGGATTAATCACTGAGCCACATCCATGATCCAGTTCACTATTAAGACCAGTCAGGAAAGTCATGTCTCAGTTCTACGGAGTGGGAAGGCAGCAGCTTATTCTAGTGAGATAGATGGAGTGGTGGTGGGTTACGAAGTACTTAGCTCTGGTCATCAAAGGCCAGGAAAGGTAACTTGTTACCCATTTAGTTTTCCCCTTGACCTAAATGCATATCCTGACTTTTCACCTTGCTTCCCCTTTCTGACCTCCTTTTTGACATTTTGATCTGTGGGCTTTTTAGCTTCTTGCACCATCTGCCTCAATTCTGCTTCTGGAAGCAAAATTTTCTGGGGCTTTGGATTTTGCTTGAACCCAAGATCTTGCTGTTTAGTAGGTCATGGGGCATTGCCTTTATTTATGATAACAAGAGCTTCGACTACCCCTCCACACATACATAGGTGAACCCTTTATTCCTAGGGCTTGAAGTGCAGACTGGTTGGTAAACTCTTTGTCCCTGGCTCTGTTTTCATCATTAAAACTTCCTGACCCCTCTCCTAATCAAGTGTGAACCCCTAGCAGGGCTGGAGGCCAGGCCCTTTCTTTGTGACAGGGAAGATTCCAGCATTGCAGACCTCCCTGGTTTTGGGGGAGAGAACCTGTCTCTACCCCTTTGATCCTTTGACCACAGAAATGCCATGGTTGCATTTCCACAGTTGTGAGGTGAGGGTTTTCACTGTTTTCTATTCTGGAATCTAGTTGAGTGTTAAAGCAAAGTGGGGAGATCAAAGGGGCCTGTTTCTGTAACAAATCCACCATCTTTTTGTTTTGTTTGCTTTTTCGAGACAGGGTTTCTCTGTAACAGGCCTGGCTTTCCTGGAACTAACTCCGTAGACCAGGCTGGCCTCAAACTTACAGAGATCTGTCTGCTTCTCTGCCTCCTGAGTGCTGGGATTAAAGTCACACAGCTTCACTATCTTATTAGTATTATTACCATTTTAAAAAAGAAACTCTTAATTTACACAGCAGAATTTAATGTAAAATAAAGAAATACTAGAATAGGAATCTAACTTTACTAGCTCCTGGCTTAAGAAGCCCTGGTTTTAAAATGTCAAATGTTGTGGTTCTAGGTAACCCCTGCAAAATTAACACTTTAAAGATCCCCGAGTTAAAGCAAATGTCAAGTTATGTCCAAAACCATCTTAAAATTGCCTAATCTGCTGCTGCTAGGTCGTTATCCACACCAGGGGCTGTAGTACACTCCAGCCACTTTTGAGTTTGGACAGGAGGTGTAGTGTCCGTTCTTCTCTGTCATGGTAGCCAGGTTTAGCAAAAATGTAGAACACCAGTAAAGTTTGGGTTTCAGATAAACTGAATTTTATGGTATTTTAAGTGTGTCCTGAGTATTGCATAATACTTAATGTACTAGTTCTCATTGCCTATCCTAAATTCAGATTTAACTGGATGTCTTGAGTTTCAGTGTACTGTCTGCCGGCCACACTTTCTGTTTCTATCCTTTTGGGTCCTGAAAGATTTGGAAATTGTCCAAAGAAATGAAAAAGGGTTGCTGTACTTCCCTGAGCTCATTTCACATTAACAATGCTGTGAGTGAATGTCATGCAGTCTCAACAGGCAGCCTACCTGACATGTTGTGTGCCACTTTTAGTCATTAATGATATGTTGCCCAGTTAAGCTTATGTTATGGGGTACGTGAGATCTATTGGTTAGTTTTGACCCATTTGGCCAGGCCTTGGGTGTTATGTTGGCAGTTAGCATGTTCAAAGATGGGTTCCATAGTTCATGCCTTTAACCCAGTGGCTGGTTAGGTAAGGTACATCGTTGGTGGGATTGGTTTGGTGTGGAAGTCAGATCCCCTCTACTTTTTTACTTTTTGAGACATAGGGTTTTACTGTGTAGCTGAAGCTAGCCCCAAACTTGCTGTGGTAGCTCAAATTCTCCTCAGACTTGTGATCTTCTTGCTTTCCTGCTTGGATTACAAATTACCTGGCCACTCCAGGCGCTCCCTCTACATCTGCAGAAAGTGTAGTATGCAGGAACTCGAAGGTGTCTTTGAACAGGGTCCAGAGACTGTTGGTAGATCAACATGTTAGTTGCTCTGTCTCTCCTTTCCCTCAACACCCCCCTTCCCCTGGTCATGTTGTCCTAAGCTTCTCTCCTTCCCTATTGGGGCAAGCACAAAGCCCTGATTAGCTTATAGGAGCCAGGGCTGCTGTCTTAGAGCTGCCCCCAGTTTGATCTGTTCCTGTTCTGTAATGACTTCAAGCTCATCATTGAGGTTTCTTTAGGGCCCATCTTAGTCCATTGCTCCATGTTGAAGAGGAAATGTCATGGTGTTTAAGAATCCCTCTTTAGAGAGCGGGACATCCGTCCTCGGGTCACAGAGTTTGTGGTGTTGATCACCCGGGAGCAAATTCAAATTGGGTGATGTTGAGAAAGGCAAGAAGATTTTTGTTCAGAAGTGTACCCAGTGCCACACTGTGGAAAAGGGAGGCAAACATAAGACTGGACCAAATCTTCGTGGTCTCTTTGGGAGGAAGACAGGTCAGGTGGCTGATTCTCATACACAGATGCCAACAAGAACAAAGGCATCACCTGGGGAGAGGATACCCTGGTGGAGTGTTTGGAGAATCCCAAAAAGTACATCCCTGGAACAAAAATGATCTTCCCTGGAATTAAGAAGGGAGAGCTGGGCGGTGATGGCACAGGCCTTTAATCCCAGCACTCGGAAGGCAGAGGCAATCTGATCTCTGAGTTCGAGGCCAGCCTGGTCTACAAGAGCTAGTTCCAGGACAGG
>LOJH01025883.1:8584-20037 GCA_001685095.1 Ellobius talpinus
AGCTAGTTCCAGGACAGACTCCAAAAGCTACAGAGAAACCCTGTCTCGAAAAACAAACAAACAAATAAATAAATAAAACTCATATCTTCTAAACCCACAAATCTAAATCAACTAGTTCTAATTTACATGTTTTACATTGGCTTTCTAAGAGAATTTGCTATTCTTTTATTTAAGAAAAACATTGTGTTCTTTTATTGTATGGGATGTACACAAATGCCACAGTGCACATTTGGTAATAGCGTCCACCATGTGGGTCCCAGGAATAAGTCATCAGGTCTGGCAGCAAGCCCCCTTAACTTATGAGCCATCTCAATGTCCCTGTTAGTTATTTTAAAATGTTAGATTATCTTGAAATTTAACCAAACACAGTCTGATCCACAGGAGGATCAGAGTTCAATTACAGGCCAGCCTATACTACTTGAGATACTGTTACAAGAATGAAAACAAAAAACAGAAAGAAAGGAAGAAAAAGAAATAAAGAAAGGGAGAAAGGAAGAAAGAAAAAAATCCCACAAAGTTAAAATACCAAATACAAATATGAACAAATACTTCCAAATAAATATAAATACCAGTACTGTGGTCATCTGAATAGGAATGATCACCATAGACTCTTATGTTTGAATGCCAGGCCCATAGGAAGTGACTCTATTAGGAGGTGTGGCCTTGTTAAAGGAAATGTGTCAAGGTGGAGGCCGACTTTGACATCTATACTCAAACCACTCCCAGTGTGGCACATTTTGTGCTGCTTGCATGCTGCTGTCTTTTCGACCATGACAATAATGGACTAAACCTCTGAACTGTAAGCCAGCCCCAGTTAAATGTTTTCCTTTATAAGAGTTGTGGTCATGGTGTTTCTTCACAGCAAGAAAAACTCAACCTAAGACAAGTATTATAGTTTCAACTTGTGTATTACTTTCTTCACCTTTCTGTTGTTCTGAGTCTAAAAGAAACTTTTCCTTAAAATAGACAATTCTTTTAGTCCAAGAGATAGATCAGTGGTTGAGAGCATTTGCCTATCTTCCAAAGGTCTACAGTTTAGTTCCCAGCACCCACATCGAACAGTTCACAAGAATCTATATCTTTAGTTCCAGGGAACTAGATGCCCTCTGTGACCTCCCTGGGTAATTCACACATGTTACACACTCACATAGGTAAATAACACCGAGATATTTTTGTAAATAAAAGTAATAAAGAGTTCTGTCTCAAGTAAGCTAAGATGTTATCTTGGTTTAGATTGTTACTTCAAATTACATAAACTGGGTAGCTTCTAGACAACAGAAATTGTCCTCTATTCTGGAAGCTTGAAATGCCAAGATGCTGGTTCTGGCAGATCTGGTGTCAAGTGAAAAGCCCACATCTAAACTCATCTGACACCTTCTTGATGTCTTCTTCAAGGGTGCAGAGTACAAACTAGCTCACGACTCTTTAGGAAGGCTGACACACCCCTTAGTGAGGTCTAGCAGAAGAAGCTCCTCATCTTATGTCACCTTTGGCATTGGATGCCAATATATGAATTTGGGATGGGGGAGCACAAATATTCAGATGACAGGAAATGCCTTTCCTGTTCACGGAGTGGCTGACTGTGCTGACAGATGCTGGCTGGAGACAGACACAGGACAGTATTTCTCAGTCTAATTAAAAGATGCTGGACCTTCCTTGACCCCAGACAGTGGGAATTATTGCCCTTTCAAAAGACGATCTGGAAGCAATTCCTGTCGGCAGTTCTGTTGGCACTGCTTCTTTCCAGTGGCTTGGCTTCAGACCCTACCTATGAGACTCATGATATAATCTTGGACATGTCATGGGTTCATGCAAGTGGCTGGTCCCACTATTGACACACAGACCCAGACACGCCAGTCTTACAGGCACTAGAATCGAAGCCCACTGTACTTTCTGAGAAGAATGCCCAGGTTTTTTTTTTTTGATGATTTAACGGTTATTTTACAAGTACAGTCATTCCTTATGTCGGCATTTCTCAAACTGTGTGGTACTCAATATGGCACTTAATTCATGTTTCTGACAGTAAAGGATTAAGTCAGTCAAAGGCAAATGAAAGGTAGAGTGCTGGGCCTGGATGCACAAGGCCCCAGCATTCTATAAGCCAAGTGTGGTGCACGTGTGTAATCCCAGCTCTCTACCAACTTAAGTGAATAGAGGAGAACCAGAAGTTCTCATGCTTATAACATAGTGAGTTTGAGGCTAACCTGGGCTACATGAGACCCTGTCTCAGAAAAATAAAGAAGTTCTAAACTACCACATTGAACTTGTCTTCTAGAAATGTGTGGTGTTCTAGAAATGCATGGTGAAAAACCTGAGAAAACCTTATGTAAACGCCAGAGCTAAGAATTTATAAAAAGAGTCAGTGAAGTGGCAAAGGCCCTTGGCATGCAGCCTGAGTTAGTTACCCTAAGCTCACATCAGTGTGGAAAGAGGTCCTCTAATCTCCACATACATACACCTACACAGCCATCTCCGCACGCACAATAATAAGAATAATAATCTAAGTAATTAAAAAAATATATCTTTGAACTTCTTTTTCTCTATATTTGTGTGTGGGTGTTTTTGTTTTTGACAAGGTCTCTCCTGGAACTTTGTCTACTTTGTGTGTTCCATGCCAACAAGAGACTCTGTCGCAAAACAACAAGGTGGGAGTCTCTTGAGGAATGGCACCTGAAGATGACTTCTGGCATCCACAAACATACATGTACATGTAAGCACACAGACAAAGAACACAGGAGAGCTGGGTATGGTGACCCATACCTGTAATCCCTGCACTCAGGAGCTGGAGGCAAGAGGGTCAGAAGTTCAAGGTCATCTTTAGCCACAATGTGAGTTCAAGGCCAGTTTGTGCTACACAGTATCCAAATCTCAACAGCCCTGACTGCACTCTGACCCTCCCCCAACCAGGAAAAAAAAGCTGAGAAACCTTGTCAACACATTTCACCTGTTTCTTAGTCTTGCCAGCCCTGTGGCCTAAGTTTGAAATGGACTTTTCTTTAAGCTATACTGGCATGAATAAGTACAGACTGTGTGGAAAGCAAACCATGACACTGCATAAGCCTCAGAATACTAAGCAACAGAGAGAGCTGGCACTTTCTTGGCTACTTACCAAAAGCTCAAGACAATGTCATACAGATGAAATAATTTAATCGCTATATAGTTCAATGAAATAGGAAGTACTGTTATTCCCCTCTCTATAATGAAAAGCCAAACCACTGACCCATTGAGAAACCAATGTCTCCAGAACTAGGTTTTTATTTAGGGGACTAAGTTCAAGACTTTGTTTTTTGTTTTGAGACAGAGTCTCAAGCAGCTCAGATTGGCCTCCAACTTCCTATGTAGGCGAGAATGTCCCTGCCTTCACAGGTGCAGAAATTCTCAGTGTGCCTCAGGCTGGGTTTGTGCGGCACTGGAGTTGAACTCAGGGCTTTTCTGCATGCTAAGCAAGCTCTCTTCCAACTGAGTTATATCCCATGTCTGAGTTCAAGGTGCTAACGACCACCACATAGAGTCGACAGATCGAAGCTTGGCAATGGAGACAACCTATCTAAAGCATGCTTCTACACTGCCCTGGACAACAAAAGCCAGAATTCTTGTTGCTTGTAGGTGTGGCATCCCTAGTTCTGGTTCCATAGGGAAGCCCAGAGAAGAGCCACTGTGGAGGAAAGGAAACATTCTGTTGTCTGTGGCTTTGCCTCTGACCAAGAAGACAAGTTGTAGTTGGTGGGCACTGTAGCTGATCAGCAGCCGAGGCCTTGGTCAGCTCCTTTCTAGAGGAGATGAAGAGGGGTCACTAAAAGCGAGTGCTGGCAAAAGGGAACAGGGTTCAGCAAACTTACTGCCAGAGAATAAAATGTTAGGCTATGCTTTTCTTTGTTGTCCTTTTCCGCCCTCTTTAACGTTTAACAGAATAGAAACTACTCATAGCAGGAAGACTTGGTCTCTAGGTTACATTTTGCTGATTTCTGCTGTAAAGATATCTGTAAACATACACACAGAGAGAGCTAACTAAATCTTTTTTAACTTTCTTTTTATTTGTGTCTTCCACATCATGCATCTTTGATCCCACTCATTTTCCCCATCCAGCACTAACTCTTGTTTGGCAAGCAGAAGGTTTGGCATTTTTATGCCATGCACAGCTGCACACATGAGCAACTGGGCAAGAATTCTGTTTCATGCTACAGTTTGTTTGGGAACTAGTGCCCACAACAATCCTGTAGAGCCAGGAACCTCAGTAGGATTGAGCTGTAGGGGAAGTGGATTTGAACTCTTCCATGCTCAGGACCCCCAAATGGAATATGTCCACATCTTTGAGAAGCTTGCCCTAGCGCGAAGGTGGTAATCACCCTAACTGTTGCATCTCACGTGAAGAGTTCAGCTTCACAGTAAGGAGCCACAGTGGTAAAGACCAAACAGTGTTTTGTTTTGTTTTTAAGTAGGACAGCTGTTTATCCAATCATCTGCCTAAGACTATCCTCCAAAGCCCTGAATGTGAACTGCTAGCAGCGAAATCTTTTTCAGCATTTTATATATTTTTGTTTTTGAGACAGTGTGTTCTGTGGTTACAAGCATGTATATATATATATACCCACTTTTGTGAAATGCTAGGGATTGAACCTAAGACCTTGATCCTGCTAAGCAAGTCCTCTAGCTATACCCTAACCCTAGTGAAATGTATTATCAAACAACACAAACGCATAATTTTGAGGTCTGGAGAGCAGGAAGAGGGGAAATAATTTATTTTTATTTTTTAATTTAAAAAAATCTCCAAAATATGTTTATATATCAACAATGGTACACTTAATAATTATAACATACAGTGGTAAAAACAAATGCATTTCTCAGTGTTTTCAAATTTCTAACGAAACTCCAGAGAACTCCATACCCTACTATAGAGATAGTGTTTATCCATGTTATTGTGTCTTATTCACTATAGCAAGGAAATAGACCCAGTCTGGTTGTCGAATACAGACGATGGCTATACAGTGATGGATATTTTGGTAGTTTGAATAAGAATGGTCCCCATAGGCTCATACATATAGTTGCTTCCAGTTGGTGGAGTGTTTTAAGAAGGATCAGGAATTATGGGCTTGTAAGAGGAGTATGTCACTGTTGTGGGCTTTGGAGTTTCAAAAGTCATGCTCTCTCTACTTGAGGGTAAGGGTGTAAGTTCTTAGCTACTGCTCAAGCACCATGCCTGTTTGCCAGACTCCTGCCATAATCCCTGCTGTGATGACATTCTGAAACTGTAAGCAAACACCCTTTAAATGATGTTTCGTTCTATGAAACCTTTGTCATGGTGTCACTTTAGAGCAATAATATAGGAACTAAGACAAATAAAAATGGAGTGTCATTCAGCTCTACAAAATAAAATCACAAATTTACAGAAAAATGGATGGACTTAGAGTGGATAATATTAATAAAGGTATTCTGGCTAGTTTTTGTCAGCTTGACACAAGTCAGGGTCATCTGGGAAGAAGGAATTTCAGTTGAGAAAATGCCTCCATTAGATTGGGCATTTTCTTGAACTGGTGTGGGAGGGCCCAGTCTACAGGAGATTGATAAACTAGCCTGCATCCATTTTAGGCTTAAAAATCATCTTACAGTAAAGACAGACTAGGCTGATTTCTGTTTATGATTAAATTTCTGTTATTCAAGGATTGAGCTATGCCTCACCTATAACCCCTTAATTACAAATTGTTCTGTACTGACTTTCCCAGGAAACAGCCACCATATCTTTGTTTCAAAGGCATCTTGCAACCCTACCTTTGTTTCAAAGGCATCTTGTTATGACCACCTCTCAATCCTATCTTTGTTTTAAGTGGTTGTTATGACTAACTTGTTATGCTTACATTCTGCTCCTGTAACCCCACTTATTTTGTCCACCAAGTCCTCCCACCCCATTTTAGAAACCCCTACCACTGAGCTATAGAACCTCATCTTCCTCACATCCAATGCTGACAACTCAAACCATGCCTTAGGAGGAGGCATTCTGTATGCTTTCTTTAATTAATTGTTTGCTTTAACTAATTTGGTCATGATGATTTGGATCGGTTGTCTTTCTCCTCAAAATCTTTCAGATTAACAGGGTGAAATTATTCCTGGATAGGTGGGCCTGAGTTATATAAGAAAGCAAACTGAGCAAGCAAAGTGGCACAAGCCAGAGAGCAACATTCCTCTAGTACTGTGGGACAATGGTCTTTTATCCTGTCACTTGTATTATTTTAATAAAACTCTGATTGGCCAGTAGCCAGGCAGGAAGAAGTAGAGGAGGGGCAATGAGAACAGGATTCTAGGAAGAGGAAAGACTCAGTCTGCAGTGTCACCCAGATGCAGAGGAAGCAAGATGAGAATGCCTCACTGATAAAGGTACCAAGCCACGTGGATAACACAGACAAGATTTATGGACCAATTTAAAATTTCAGAAAGAGTTAATAAGAAGCCTGAGTTACTAGGCCAACCAGTTTATAATTAACGTAGACCTCTGTGTATTTCTTTGGGACTGAACAGTTGCGAGACTGGGCAGGACAGAAACCTTAGTCAACACTCTATGACCTCTGCATCAGTTTCTGCCTCCAGGTTCCTATCTTGAGTTCCTCCCCTGACTTCCCTGAATGATGAGTAAGTTGAAATAAATCCTATTTTCTTCCACTTGCTTTTCTCCATGATATTTTATAACAGCAGAAGAAACCTTAAGGTACAAGGCAGAGGGGAAATCCTTGCATCTCCTCTCTCATGCAGATCCTCGTAATGTGTGCATGTGTATCAGTGAACAAATGTGTGGGTATGGCACAGCATTTAGAAAGAACAACAAAGTAATAAAAGATACTATGCATACTGAGGAGTTCTCATTTCTGGAGTACTTTTGTATGGATTTTGTGCTCTCAAGGTATAACATACTCTCAATGCAAAGTATGGCAGTGTTCACAATATGATTCCATGAGGGGCATTACTGTACCGAGACCTGAAGTTTACATTGTCTTTCAATGAATATTCCTGTAGGCTACAATGCATCGTAAATATTGCTGAACTTAATGTATTTTAATCTCTAAGCAATAACTCTTGCTATTCAAATTATAGAGAATGGAGGCTGTTAAAATGTGTTTAATATCATAATTTTGAAAACTGAAAATACCAGAAAGTACTGATTTGAATATTAAAAATGTTTACTTTAAACAAACAAAACACATTTTTACATCAGAATTGTCAGGCAGCCATTTTTCCAAATAATTGTAAGAGGTTTGCATGTATTTAACTTAATCAAGCATGCCAGAGCCCTTATCAGGTTTTGGTACGTGGGTAAGGATAGAAGAGATTTTGTCTCATTTTGTTTTGTTTTTTTTTTCAATTCATTACCTTTTTATTTAAATGTTTTTCATACAATGTATTTTTCTCATCTTTTCCCCTTCCCCAACTCCAAGGAAATAGTGTCTTCCAGACTTACCAGGACTGATGCACTGGTGAACTCAGAGTCTGAGACAGCACACAAGCAATACCTGCACAGGTTCAATCCAGACAAAGTGGTGAAAGGGAAGTGTTTGCAGTTGATACACCTGCTAGCAAAGGTAAAAACAGCTTTCTCCATGGAGTCTCACTGAGTGTATCAACTACACTGCAGGGCAGGCCCCGTGGCCTGGAGTAGTTGGCCAACACAAAATAGTTCCAAAATAACTTATTTATGTTCATACTGGGGGGGGTGTATTTTTTGCTTTATTTGTTTTCTGTTTATTTGATTTTCACTTTTGTGTTTTTGTGAGGTTTTTCTCTTATATTCTTTATTAAAGCTGAGAAGAAGAACATAAAGTTGGGTGAGGAAGGAAGGCACCGAGGGTCTGGAAGGAGTTGGGGGAAAAGAACCATGATCAATATATTCTGTATGAAAAAATGTAAATAAAAAATTAACTTTAAAAGTAACATAAAATAAAGTGAGCAAAAGGAAAGAAAAATAAAATAAATTAGGGTTGCTTACAAAAATTTGGAGGAGGGTTTATTTGTTTATTTATCTGGGCATGGGAACCTTAGTACCAACCACACCACTAAGGGAAATGCCTCTTCCCCTGCCCTGCTGATACAACCATGGACTGCCCTTATGTCCTCAGGGAGAGTGGGTCTTCTCGAGACTCCCTTGGTCATGGATCCTGGGCCTGCTCTGTCTTATATGGGTCTCATGAAGGTTATCATAGATGTGTGAGTTCATAAGAGCAATGGCTCATGCCATGCCTGGAGACGGCATTCCACAATACTCCATCCTGTCCTGATGAAGCTTTTATAGTTCTTCTGCCCTTCTAGGATGTTTTCCAAGGAGGTATTTTCTTTAATCTTATAAAAATATGAGATTAGAATATTAGTAATAGGAAATATACATCTCTTATCAATCAGCACAGGTTCAAATATTTTATGCAGAACATTATGCATACAGGGGGGGGGCAGATCAGGGCAACACCAGTAAATGTAAATATCTTTTTTTCTTTAGAATCATTTTATTGATAGTGTCTGAGATTATAAATTTATTGGACAAGTTAACATGATTCACTATCACCTTCACTAATACAGAAATATATATCTTTTATTTTATTCAATTCTTTATATCCCGAGGACACAAAAAATACCTTGGGTTTTTTTCTCTTATGTGGAGATTTTCATTGTTTGATTCAGTATTCATAAAACAAGCCATTTACAGACAAGTTGAGGAAAATAACTCTAGCTTTCTGCAAATATATATGTGTGAGCGTTTGTGTGTGTATACATATATTGACATAAATATGTGTCTATATATGTACTGACATGTAAGAGCTGTTGGGAAATGGAGAGATGGAAGAAGCGGGCAGAGCCTTTGCTCTAGTCTGAAAGGTGTACAGTGTTTATAAAACTTGCCGGTCTTCTGGTGACTCTCCACCCACTCTCCATCAGGAAGCTTTTAGTTCTGTGAGGGCCTTCTCTTGTCAGCGAGGGTCATTCAAGCCATCACTTCTGTGTGCTCTTCACTTAAATGCCTTCTTTGCTTGTGAGGACCCTGGGCAAGAAGAACTAGGCATGGTAGGCCAGATAATTTTCGCCTTAAACTGACCTAGATTCTAGGTCATTGTATGTTACCACTAAAGTGCCAATGTTCTCTGATAGTCTTACACAACCCATTCTCTCCTGCTCTTGACATTCTGAAAGCAAGTTTTCAGCTAGTTGTAGGCCATGTTTTCCCCTGCAAACAACTGGAGCTCAACAGTATTTAAGATGCTTCTTGCCTGTTCTCTGAACACCTTTTCATCTCTCTCCCAGCCCTCAGTCCATCTAGTAGGGCTTGGTGCTAGGCACCTGCAGAGAGGCCAGGCAGCTGTGTCTTCTCATTACAGCATCTGCTTGCCTTTCTTACAATCAATCCATGTTCTTGGGGTGCTTGAAAGTCCTAACCAGAGAAATGAAATTGCCTTCAGAACGGGCTCCTTCTGCAAACCTATTTTCTGGAGGCCGAGGTTTGTTTCCGCCCCAGTATTGTCAGTGTCTCAGCTGCCCTACATTCTCACACTCTTCCCCAGTCAGCCCTGTTCTCGCAGCTTTGTATTCTCTCTTCCTGTCCATAGCTTTTCCTTAATTTTCAGTTTCTCTAATTAGTTCCCGGTTCTGATTCTCAGATTATCCAGGTCTTTTACCTATGTCTATTAAGATCTATGGGACTAAGCATATACCTTTAAGCCCCGTACTTGGTTGACAGAGAGAGGCAGATCTCTGTGAGTTTAAGGCTATATAGGGGAACAGCCAGAGGTACACAGTAAAATGATGTCTCAAAAACAGCAATGGAAAGACCCCAGGGACGCACTTTTCTTCTTTCACCTCTGATCACTCTGTAGTGAAAGGGGAGCAGGCCTGCTTTTCATCCGGCCCAGCTCCCGCATAGCGAGCTTATACCTCGAAATAACAACACACAAATTGTATTCATTTAAGCACTGCCTGGCCCATTATATCTAGCCTCTTCTTGGCTAACTCTCACATCTTGCTTAACCCATATCTAGTNTTCTTTATTAACCAATGAAAGTAACACATAGACAGATGACCCTCCTATATCATCACTCCAGCTCCTCACCCCCACCCCAAGTATTCTTACCCATCCACACTCAAGCCTGTGTACACCACATTGCATTACAGAGGAAGCAATGCACGTTGGTTATTGTCAATTGTAAGTTTCCATATTCCTTTTGATGGAATGTAATGCTGAAATCACTAAGAAATAATGAAAAGTTACTGCCTTTTTTAGGCACTTCCCTGCTTTATAGCCCTCCCAAGGGTCTAAAATGCTGGATGACCAGTTGCACACTGGCTGTGTACCGTTGTTAGGCACCGCACATCTACAACTTCCTGACCCTTGCTTGTCACCAACCACACTAGCATTGGTCAGTTTTATCAACACGACACAAAACCATTTCCTCCTAGCCTATTACTATCTCTTTTCCCACCCCACCCCCAAATATCCACTGTAGGGTCCCAGTTAATTCCCTCTCATGAGGTTGGACTTGGTCATTCAGGTGGCTAGGTCTCATCTGGAGAATCCTTTGTTTCCTTTGTATATAAATACCACCTTCTTGGGGAGAAGCTTCTCACAGATGCTAAAGCCAATTAGACAATGAAATGAATTATGGAAGGAGGTTAGTATTCTCACTCGCTGGAGGGCTGTAAAAGCAGGATTGACTCTTACCTGTCCAGTGATTATGTGGGATACTCCTGACAGCCAAGGGGATAGGCTGGTTGATCATCATGGCTAAAATTTATGAACTTCCTGGGGATTCGTAATTCTGTTATGGCTCTCATAGATATAAAGAAATCCTTTGAAAAACACAGGCTCCCTCCACCATGAATATAAGGAAGGATACATGGGAGAGGTTGGAGAAAGAAAAGGGAAGATGAAATGATGTAATTATATTATAATCTCAACTGATGATTAAAAATGGTCCCCTCCTCTTACAGGACATATGAGCAATGTTTTATTATAAATTGTCTATGCTTGGAAACTGAGAAATGCAATATTTCTGCCCCTTGCTTTGGGAAAAAGTTCTATATATCCCAGAAGGGCCTTGACTTTGCTATGTAGGAAAGGATGACTTTGAACTTTGAAGCCTCCTGACTCTATTTCCCAGTGTTGGGAGATTACAAATTTGTGCCACTAAAGCTAGTTTATGCAGTGCTAAGAGAGATGCCAGTGCTTCAAAACATGCTATCTACCAGCTGAGCTGCCTCCCCAGCCCATCAACAATCACATTTTTAGCTCATATTTCACAGGAGTTTGTAAATGATTTTCATGGACACTGGAAAAATTAAGTGGGGCAGAAAATATACAGTGGCCTCAGTTCTGCCATACAAATAACAAGAAGCTACTGGGTTTGGTCTCAAATGATTCTACACTTAGGATACTTTGGTGGTGTGGGAGAATTGTCTGTATTCTGTCAATCATGTTTTGAATAAATGCT
>LOJH01025884.1:0-18589 GCA_001685095.1 Ellobius talpinus
TCCCACATCACCAGGTCACATGATCTACTCACTCTTAACAACATTCGGAAGAATTTACAAATCGCCTTCATGCCATAACAGGTCCTTCCCAAAGAAGCACTCCGAACGGGCACCGGAAGCTGGTCCTGTCAAGAGTGGCTCTCCACCTGGGCATCCTCAGGGTATCCACACAACAGGCATGGAAGATGGAACAACTCAAAAGCATTCCTGCCATTCATGCAAAGGCTGGCATAGGATATCACTTCCATCTTTATAATCCTAACTGGAGAAGCCCCTGGTTACCAGTAGGCTCCAGTTAATAAATACTCTTGAATTTTCTAATGAATAAGTACAGTATTTGCTAAGAAAATGAGAAAAAATACAGCAATATAAGACCATCACATGCGTCTGCCATCAGTCAGACCCTCTGCCTTCCACCTCATTTGTGCCAAGCATGCCTTGTGCATTATCTACTATAATCCATGTGAAAGCCCACTCCACATTCCTTGGGATTATCCCCTTTGGCTGAGGCTTCCAAACTGCATGAGCAAGACTACAAAGCCTTGGCTATGTGGACTTTGATTGACAGGCAGGTGGCCCCTTACTACCTAGCCACTGTCTCTACACTTCTCTCCTGCAAATTTAAGACTGGTCCTGTGGATTTGAGAGGGAGTGGGGAACACAAGAGTGACCAGATGCAGACAGCACACCCCTGAGGGCCAATCCAGACTGAAGGGTAACTCTGTGATCTTTGGCCTAAATCACTTCCAATGGTTTGGGCTCCAGCAGTTCTCAAATGGCACAGCTGGTGCGATTCTACCTCCCCACCCCCACCCGCCCTCTACCTCCGATGTATTCTTAAAAGGAAATCCATCTGCTATAGAAGCCATCTTGGACTCTCTCATTGTTTGAGGGCTCAGTACACACCAGTGAAGAAGCTGTGGTATCAGGAACCTGAAGATGGTCACTAAGTATCCACAGAGCCAGAAGCACAGCAGGACAGGAAGTAAGCTCAGCTATAGACCTCAAGGCCCGCCTCCCAGAGAGCCACTTCCTCCAGCTAGGCTCTACTTCCCACAGGCTCCATAACCTGCCCAAACAGTAGCCGCTGGGAACCAAACTAAACACCGGAACCCATGGGGGACATTTCACAGCTAAAGCATGATGCCCCACAGTGGAAACTAAGCCTGGAGCTTGTGTCATTCAGGTAGGGGTGACTTTTCCATCCACCTTCCTTAACCGCCCATTTTCCTTTTCTGTCACCTGGATCCAGGGCACTGTTCATGGTGAGAACGGAACATTTTAAGCACAAAGTTCTCCCAAAGACAAACTAGTCCATGAACTTTTTAATAACTTCTATATTTAGCCCACCTGGTTTTCCTAATCACTTAATGATTCTAAAATTAATATGGATCACGAAGGGCCGTTTTCTCTTCCTAGGGGAGAAGATAAAAAGCTATAGAAGAAAACGTGTCAGCATGGATACGAACAAAGGGAAGTAGGCCACATGGAAGAACTCTCCAGTTACATTACAGCTCATTCTTAGAGACACAGCTATCCTGTCTCTCTAACCGCAGAGGAGATCAGCAGCAGTCGGGTTTCTTGATTTAAGGATGAAAACAAAGTTTGTATCTAGTACAGTAAAAGGGTTTCTTCGCCCTCGACCTTCTCCTGGGAACCATGGGCTTGTGGATGCATGCGGCCAGAGCTGTGAGCATATTGACATTGGTTCACCTTGGCTGGACGTGTGTGTCTTTATAGAGATAAATAGATCTATAAATAAGCTTGCCCATTGCCTTTGAAATCAAGGGTGGGTATACAAGATTATCTCAGTAAAAGGCGCAAGCAGTAGGCAGGCCCAGTTGGATGGATGTGTGGTGTGGTGTGCTACATAGAAGGAAAGAAAACAGGAAAAGCAGGTAAGAGACCATGGGTGGAGAAGAGAAAGGGCTAAGGTGTGGGAAATAAACAAAAGAGACGCTTCGGAGATGGTGACGTAAAACATGATTTAAAAAAATCAAAGCCAGGCAGTGGTGGCGCATGCCTTTAAGCCCAGCACTCAGAAGGCACAGGCAGGTGGATCTCTGTGAGTTCGAGGCCAGCCTGGTCTACAAGAGCTAGCTCTAGGACTGGCTCCAAAGCAACACAGAGAAACCCTGTCTCGAAAAACCAAAAATAAATAGATAGATAAATAAATAAATCGATGGCGGTGAAATAAAGTAGGATAAACTCCTACAGAGGTCAAGGGAGGCCTCTGAAAAGGTGACCTTTGAGTTGAACTGTGACCCTCCAGAAAGAACACTCTAGACTGGGGGCACAAGTCCAGTGTCTCCACAGTAGGCATGAGCATGGTCTCTTCAGGAACAGACAAGCAACAGGGGGTGGGGGGTGGGGGTGGTGGCACAGTGGGCAACAAGATGGAGGGCACAGATTTGGAAAGGGAAGTCGCTCACACACATCACACAGCCATTTCAGGGCACAGGGAGATGTTGAGATTTTATTATTGCAATGCAAACTCATTGAAGATTTTGAGTCAAAGGATATTACACTCTGCCATGCATTTTCCCCCCAAAGGTCATTCTGGATATTTCTGAAGAAGTTTGGAGGCCAAGACTGGATATAGGAAGATGGCCTGAGCACAAGAGACACGGAGAGCAAGCCAAGAAAGAGCTGCAGTGGTGTGGCCCAGGGTAGTGACATTGGAAACTCTGAGGATGCTGAGCTGGGCAGACATGTTGGAAGTGAAGCTGCAGTTATAGCTGGTGTGGAGGATAAGGGCAACCATGAGGCCTGGGCCTCTCTCTAGGTGAAGGCTCCCAATAGATGGTGGAGCCAGGAAATGTGTGAGTGCGGTGGAATGGGGTGAGGTCCTGTTAACTCTGAAGTGGAAGACGGATTTGCAGACATGGAGCTTCCTGGCAATCAGGAGCCATCTCCTTTAACCCATGCAGAGACTTGCTGTAGGCCATGACATGCGGCCTGCATTTTCAGGGAGAGCTGAAGTTGATATGGAAGGTGCTCTGCAAAAGCTTCACAAGTCAGTCGCACACTGAGAACACAGCCTGTTCTTCTTAGGTCGGGGTTCTTTCTGCCACTCTGTACCATAAATGAGGAACAGAGCACACATAAGACGCTCCTAAGAATAACAAATGTCTCTGATTCTCTGTGTATGTGTCAATGTGTGTGTTGGATTCTTTTTTGAATTGGTTGCAGCCTCTTACTGGTTCTTTGATTAATAAGCTAAACTAAAACTTCACTTTTATTTATAGGCATTCTTTTGTATTTATATGGATCATGATTTTATAATCTTTCCAAAAACTGTCGTTTAACCTAAATATGTCAGGCTTTAATTATTAAATTTCAAATACAATTTTAAAATATTCCTTCAAGTTTTGGATCATTTTGGAAAGGAATGACTTCAACGCCAGAGACCAACTTTGGAGTTTTAAAGATGTAAGTCAATTTGCCACCAAATGAAGACTGAGCAGCTTTGGCCTTGAATGGTGTGCAGAAAGATCAAGACCAATGCGGCATGCAAATCTCAAGGTATGGGCACTGAATTTCCCAGAACTGAATGCCTAACACTGTTTGCCACCTATCCCCCTATCTGCAGTCACAGCCATACACTTTGTCAAGGTAGAGGCACCCCATCCTGTCAAACACCCCTTCTTTGTTCAGGGGAAATGTCCCTAGGGGGCCCTCCCAGACCCAAGGAACATTTTGCATTGAATGTAAGCAAACTGCCTCTCCCCTTGGTGAGAAAGTGGTCAATGAAAGGGAGCTTCACAAACCATAAGAGAAGCTGGGGGAAGACAGATGCAGACATGGAGAATGAGGGTCCGTCAGAAGGGCTAGAAGCCCAGCTAGCAAGTCACCAGGCACTCCCTGAGGGTCATGTGTTGACTTGGATTCAGTCCAAAGCCTGATGCTCACCAGCGCTCACACATTCCTGGGATAGACTGCTATAGGCAGAGTTTACCCAGGTAGTTCCTCTGAATGTAGCCCAGTACTGAGCCCTGTTCCCGCTGAAACTCGGTAAGCCCATCCGTGGGACCTGAGAGAACCGTATCTTTGCGTAGTCACCATGGACATCTGTCTCTGCAGGGACAGAGAACATGGGACCTCAACCAGCAGTGCACAGGTCACCATGGAGCCCTGCAGGACCATCTGTCTCCAAGAGTGACATGCAGAAGGAGCAAAGCACAACTGTAGCACTGAGCTGCGTCCATGCTATGGCTGAATCTTAAAAATGGCTGGACCTTTGTGCTGAGTGACCAACGCCCCTGCACAAGTGTGCGTTCACATCATAGAAGACCTTCAAGAGGGTGCTTTTGCAAGGCCAGACGTGAGGGGAATGCATTTATTAGAAACATAAAAGTAATATTACCACATTTTTATCTCAAGTGGCTGAACTGGTTACACTAGTTTTCCTCTAATCAAATTTTGTATTACATTCTCACTGTACCTCAGGCAAGAAAAGTCAGAAAGCCAGAAATAGAAGCCACATTAAATATTCCAGTCACCTTCCAGCTGCTTTAGCTGTAGCTTTGCCCTTCCTGAAGGACAGAGGAGACAAAAGGGGGCAGTAATTAATTACCAGGGAACACTGAGAAGCGGGAAAGATTTGGTCCAGAAGCAGATCCTATCAGGTCAGAACTCCTAGTCTCTGAAACTCCCACGAGCCTGAGACTCAGGCCACACCCAGGCAGTAAGACAGGACTCAGCGACATTCTAACTGTGACCCCTAAAACAGGAAGCAGCATACCAGTTCAGGATAGCGATGCTGAAGGTTCCCAGTGTCCACAGAGCTTCTGGGGCCAAATGGCAAGAGCGTGAAGAAACCTTTGCCAATTTCTATAAAGGTAGAAAGGAAACCACATCAAGCCAGCCCTTCAGATAGGTGAGAGAGGAACTCAGGCAGAACCCCCAAAATAGACGTGGGTGGCACCCAGGGCAGCTTTCACTTCCACTAGACCTGGAGTTGCAGTTCCAGGTGGGCCTGGTGGTTAGTGGAAGGGGCCCACCGTAGTGGCCTGGAGCTCAAGCTTCTCCATCCATTCTGGGGCCACCTGCGACCGCAGTCAGGTTCGTAGAGGAAGTTCCAGAGCAGACAGCAGCCAGAGTGAAACTGGCTGAAATCAACGGGTTCTTCCCACGCGGTCACCTGGTTCACGCAGACTCTGGGGCCAAGTTCCTTCTGTTTTCTCAGGAGCCTACCCAAGGGCTAGCTGGCCTCCAGCTCTCTACAACAGAAGAGAGTCAAGGACTCACCAGTTCAATCAGGAGGATCGCATCTTCTTTACTTTCAAAGAATTTAGGGGTTGGTGAGATGGCTCTGTGGGAAAAGGCGATTGCTGCCAAACCTGATGGACCTGAGTTCCATCCCCCAAGAATCACACAGTAGAAGAAAAGTACAAACTTCTGCAAACTGTCTTCTCATGTCCACACATACACTGTGGCACATGTCTACCAGTACACATACATACACACACACACACACACAAATAAATGTAATTTTTTAAAGAACTTAGGCTTATTGGCATATGCCTATAATTCCAGCAGTTAGATGGGAAGCTAAAACAGGAGGATCATGAGTTCAAATCCAGTCTGGACTATTCTGGGAGACCCTGTCTCAAAAACAAAAGGACCCGAGTTTTTTGAGGTCCGTAGAAAGAAAAGAAAGAGAGTCACAAAGCAACGATAATACCTCATACGCTAAAATTTAAATTTTTCCCTTAGGTCCTTGTCTAGAGTAAAGATTTTTGGATCTTTATCTGTCCTAAATCTATCCAAACAGATGTTCTGTGAAGATGTTCTTATAATTGCTTGCTGGCGAGAAAAACCCTTCACAGAATTATCAGGAGAGATGGACAGGAGAAGATGCAAGAAAAAAAAAAGGTCTCCCAGCAGGGCAGCAGAAGGGAGGAACTGCTTCCCTTAGGTGGACCAAGACATTAGTGATGTTCCACCCTCATCTAGGGAAGGGGAGGCACCGCTGTGTTATAGACAGAAGTGGGGTGTTCCAAAGACATATAACTTGATCCCTTGCCACCCTCACAGCCGTGCAAGGATCAGCAGCCTAACCTTTCTGAATTCTCAGGAAAAAGGAGGACCTGAGATACAATCCTCTACGTAAACTTACATTTTCCCTCGTACAACTGCTAAGATGAGAAGGCATAGGACTTGGGGGGGGACTGTTCCAAAGGGGCAAAAATTGATGAGGAAGGAAGGAAGTCATTGCAACTTGACCTCTTTACCTGACTCAATCGGTCCACTGTCCCAGAAAGGGGCAGTGAGGATAGGAGTGAGGGAGTCTCAAGTAGGCAGAGGCCCCAGATTCTGCTCAGACTCCAACATGGTAGAGCCCCAGGTGCATCACTGTCCATGGCCCTGAGGCCACAAAACAGTGACTGTCATGAATTCTGCTTGTGCCCCAGTAGCTGATGCTTGGATCCCTGCCTCCTAGCTTAGCTTTGCCAGCCCCCCTTTCACAGGTGAGAAGGCCAAGGCCAGCGGCAGACCTCAGAACAATTCCAGATTTAAAGTCATGCCTCAGGAAGACAGCAATCCTCAGGAGTGAGGAGGGTAGGTGCAGCCTGGAGGGAAGGGTTATTTAAAGCCCTGCCTATTGGTTCCTCTTCCCCTTCCCCTGTCTTGGAGGTTGTGCTTTCATGGTCCAGGGCATAATAGTTTCTGGAGCTAGGACATTGAAGTAGGCTATAAGGTATATTTGGGGAAGACAATAGATGAAATTTTTAGGTAGGGAAAACAGCACTCTGCTGATTTGAAGGAGAGAATATAGAAGAGAAAAAGTTCTCCACAAAGTAGGTCTGGAACTGGGAGTCCCCATTGTTGGTATACACACTGACATTGACTTTGCAGCCAATAATAAAATGGGGTATGTTAGACCCCAAAAAGAGCAGGGACCGGTGACACATGACTGTTGTGTATGGAGGGCTCTCTTGGAATGCGCCCTCTCTGGGGTGACCCTACACAGAAAAGGACTGCAAGGCAGACATGGCTCAAAGTACAAGGCTGAGACTTCTCACGGGTAAGCAAGACATCGTGCCGTGCCCAGGGCCTCGGTTTCCTCACTGATCCAAATCACATTTTATGGGGTTGTGAACATGATGTAAATTACAGCATCTACGGGCCTCACATGCCATGGGTACTATTCCAAACTGGCACACATTAACTCTCTTAATCCACACACAGCATGGGTAAACCCTATCATAGACCCCATTTAGTGGACCTGAGGTCCCCGGTACCCCCTGGGAGGAAGAATCTTGTCCACTGACTTTCACGGGGACTGCTGCTTAGATTTTCTTCTAAAGTAGAAATTCATGACAATAAGACTATATCTCACCTACAATTGATCAGCAGTCTGTAGTAGATGCCCAAAAAGGATTTGTTGATTTAGTGTAGCTATTTGAAATCCTGAAGAACCGAGAAGGAACCCGACAAGTTGATCATTTCTCTACAAGAAATCTATACTCGCCAAACAGAATCATTGAGTTGGCTCATAACCAAAATGAGAAAATTTGGAAATGCCAAGTAAATACTTCCTTTGCAAAAGCCTTGTGTGTGCTGTAGTGACAGCCGCAAGGCCATGGTGAGCTTGTGTGATGGTCTTGCTGTTCTGGGTGACACACCCCTCAAGAGAAGCTTTCCTCTGAAGGACCAGCAGATATCTCAGGAGTCCCTCAGAAGCTGTAGACAGGAAGCCACCTTCAGAAGCAATGGTGCCTCGGAATCTACAGGTGCCTCCAAGTACCAAGCAAAGGCTTATAAACAGTAAACACCAGCCCTCTCCCTCCATCCCTTCCTCCATACCCCTCCTCTCTCCCTCCTTCCATGCCTCCTCCCCCAGTCTGCAGAATCCTATAGCACACTCTCCAAGATCCCAATATAAAAGGAAGCCACCCCACTGGTCACATGCTGAGACCAAAACTTCCAGACAGAGCCAGGAGACACTACTAGTTCATTTACCAAAGGGACAGACTTCTTCACGCTGCTCTGGAAAAGGGTGAAGGGAAGGCAGCCTCGGCAGCAACTCGGAACCTCAGGAGCCCAATGTCCCAGCTGCTAAAACCCAAACGCCCCAGTTCCATCTCGGTGTGAACAGCTTCCCCAAGAAAGGAACCCATCTTTGCAATCTTCTTGGACCACGCACTCCCATTTCCAAAACAGCCCATCAGCTTCCTTCCATCTGTACGGCTCTTGTTAGAGTTCTTTCAGGGTAAGAACGGCCCATTAAACACATGTCCCTCCACAGCTTTGCAATAGAACAAGAAATTGAAATGACCCATGCTCTAGCTCAGAGGACTGCTGAGCCAAAGGAGCCCCAAATTTTAAGCTCCCCTCATCCCCAACTGCCACTTAGGCTGGCGTTATTGCGTTAATGTTCAGGGGGATGTGTGCGGTGCTAGCCTCCACAGGGTTTTTATTGTCTGCCTTCTTAATTCTGTCCCGCTATCATGAAATGGAGTGCAGCATCTCTGCGAAACCATTTAGTTTTAAGCTGTGAAATTTTTTTGCTGAAGTCAGCACCACAACATCAAGAATTCCAATAGTGCAGGGTGTCCGAGATAAACAGTGCCACCAGCCTGTGGCATTGGATAAGATTTATTTTGCAAACTCTGCCAACCCCCCAAACAGAGATTATGCCTGGGTAGCTACAGCTCCACTCTGTTAACGGTGCTCATTTAGATTTTTTTTTTGGATACCAAAGGGGCCTTACATCTTCTTCATAATTATTAACAAAAATTTGTTGAGGTGCATAAGCCCCAAAGCAGGAGGCAGCTGACTGACTGAGCCCAGCGGAGGTATGGATGGTGATGCCCAGGGAGAGAGGCTCCTCTCTCCTGGCGGCATACTTCGTATCCGTTTGCTGGAACATTTCAAGTTAGCCCTCCCAGAACCGGAGATTTGCTTTTAATAGTAACTATTTGGTGGCAGCTGACACCTTCAGACCTTAAATCAGTGATCGTCCTGCTGACTGGAGATCATGTTTCCAGAATGCTACACAGGCCTTTACAGATGTTTATTTATAAAAATGACCAAAAAAATGTGATCACACCTCTGTAATCATCACAGGCCTATGTTCCCTTCAGGGCACTTGCATCCATTATCTAATCTCTTCCACTAAGGCCCACCTTTTAAAGGGTCCACCTCCTATTTATCTATCCCACTAACCTTGCCTTTTAAAGGTTCCCCACCTCCCCACAGCATCAACCCTTTGTTATGTGAGTCCTTGAGGGGAATACTGCAGATTCATGCTACAGCAGGATCTGGGGTACTGGCATGGGCACGTCCTACTAGATCTTACTAAAATGGGATAAGAGAAAGTCACCTAAAAACAACCAAAAAAGAAGTCTTCTGATGTGGGATTCCCCTTTGTATGTTGTTAATGTGTTTTATTACCATTGGTTAGTGAATAAAGCTATTTTGGCCTATGTCAGGGCAGAATAGAGCAAGGCAGTAATTCCAAGCAGAGATAGAGGAGAGAGTAGGCAGAGTCAGGGGGATGCCATGTAACTGCCAGAGGAGACAGACACCCTGGAACCGTGCGGGTAAATCACGAGTCCTGTGGTAAAACACAGACTAAAAGAAATGGGTTAATTTAAGATGTAAGAGCTAGCTAGAAATATGCTTAAGCTATTGACCAAACAGTGTTTTAGTTAATATAATTTCTGTGTGACTATTTCTGGTTTTGGAGACCAGGAAACAAGCAAGCAGTTGCTGTCTACAGTCTACAACACATAAGCTAATTTCATATGGAGCAGTGCTTTCTCCTTTTGAAGAAAATGAGATGATTGAAAATGAACCCAGAAAGAGAATCAGTATCACAGCAGACTGAAGAAAAAACACTTTAAAGACACAGTCATGAGAAAGTGAGGTCGTTCTGACTCAACTGTTTGCCAGTTTCAGGTCCATGGAAGTCCCCTAAGCAAAGTCACAGTCCATGTGACCTCCTCTCCTATGAACCAGCCAGCCACACCCCCACCCTGCAGTGGCCAGTGTCACTCAGGTGAGGCCACCACACAGAGCGGAAAGTATAATCTTCTGAGTTTGATGACGTGCATTACTGTGACCTCAGGTGAGTTGGCGATGCCACCACACAGAGCGGAAAGCTCAGCCTTCTGATCTCAGTGATGTGCCTTGCCGCGACCTCACTAGAGTAACCGGAAGTCATCGCAGAAAGGAGGAAAAGGAACAGCACTTGGCTCTTAGCAAATGCTAGGCGACAGGTGCCGTGACTTCAGTAGCACTGACATGGGGGATGCGTGAGTTTCCTATTCAACCTTTTCTTTCTGCTCTGAAAACCCAAACACTAACATGAGAAGGGATCAGAAAGTAAGACTCATAGTGACCAGGAAGTGAAACTTACTGCACAGGCAGCTCGCCTGCCGCCTTGACAATAAGTGAAAGGACAAAAAGTCCAACAACTTAAAAATTCTTCAAGGTTTCTAACACAGAGTCTCTGAGGTCCTGGGATTGCAGTGCGCAGATGCTGTGGCAGTGACAGGAAGCACAGTCTGTACCTGTAGCTTGGTGATCTCTGATGCAGTAGCGGCTCTTTGGAGAGCGTTAAAATTTCCACAGCAGCTGGAGTCTCCAGTCCTGGTGGCATTGGGGAAAACACTTGTCAAAGCCATATCTGGAGCCAAAATTGCCCGCGTGCAAACAATATTTTCCCACTATTGTTAAGTGAAAATTCCATAAGAGAAAAAAATTTCTTGCATTGTGTCCAGGAGAAATGCATCTTTCCACTGAAAATATTGCCCTCGTGAGCTTGCCGGTCATATTTACACTGAAAATGAGTAACAAAAACATGCAGTCTCCCCCCTCCCCCAGTTCTTGTTTTACAGACTCATCTTTCACCTTTTATTAAGAATGGGAATACGCTGGAGGGATATCAGCAGTGGCAGATGCCACTTTGCCTCTATGGATGACAGGGAGCCCTTCAGAGAGCACCCTACATCTGAGCCACCATAGCCTTCTCCTGCGTGATGTGGCGCTCGTTAATGCATGGTTAAGATGGCTCTGCCTCTGAACGGTGGCACGGGCTTCTGTCTCCACGCATTTGCAGGATCTGGCCCAAATGGCTGAAAGAAGGCTGCTAATTTATCCTCTGGTTTAGGTCTCAGCTGCAGCTCCCGGCTTTGATCATAGCCAAAGCCCATATCGTCCTAAACGTCATGTGTGATCCTGGGGGTCTGGATCAGGGGAGGCTGGGAGGACCAAGAGGGGACAAGGAGGATGGTGGGGCCACCTGCTCCCCTCATTAACATGAGATAAAATGGCACAGCTGATTGGCCCAGGGAGAAGTGGGGGTGTGGTGGGGACAGGGAAAGGAGGCTAGAGGTATTCCCAAGGGGGCTCAAACTGCACCCCACCTGCTGCCTCTCATTAGCCTTGACTATGTACCAGGCACTGGACTTGGCTCTCAGAGACGAAGCCCAGCACCCAAGGACTTGGGGTCCAGTGGGAGACACAGACACAGGGCGTCAGCTGTTTCACATAATGTCTGGCAGACGGATGCGACGGTGTGATTGGGGAGGAGAAAAAGAACCACAGGAGCGCAGAGACGGGCTGCAGAGAGGCTGGCTCCCTTGGAAATGAATCTCTGAAGGGAAGCTTAGAAGACAAAGGTATCAACAACCTTATTTTCCTTTTTTGGATCCAAGTAGATACATGTAGTTCGCACCATCTAGAACTCCGAGGCGCAAGGGGAAATGTATGTCTATGCATCCCACAGTAGGAGATGTTTCCAGGGATTCTCAAGGAGCTTTCAAGGTGAGCAAGGACTTCAACATACCAAGATAAGAGGGGGCTCCTGATAGAAGCCTTGGGAGCTGGACAAGGTAGCCCAGGCAGGTGCCCAGCTTTCTGCCTTTGGCAGCGGGCCTGAAGGAGGGGGCGGTGGGCTTGCAGCTTGCAGATGGCACATCTGGGGCAGCATCTAGGGCCCCCTTAAGACAGATGGGTCACCTTGAGATGCAGTGCCCTCGCTCTGCAGGTGTAGCCGCCTGGCAGGAAGGAAGCTCCTCATGGAGAAATACATGTGCCTTTAGCCATCAGACTACTGAAATCTTTGTCCCCCCAGAAACTGGATTTCCTTAGAGGTTTCACACTGGGGAAGGAAAGGAGTCTATGCTCGGTCCCAGCCAGAGGGGGAGCCTGTCTCTGAGAAAGAGATTCCATTCCATTCTGACAGCTCATCACACCACCCTGTAAGAGAGACTGAAGCGGAGGCGCTGATGGTAGGTGAAAACACACCTTGACCAGGACTGCTCGGTGACATACACCTAACTCTTGTTCCATTTAAACATGAACCTCATTTGAGGACCCCAAAGATGGACCAAAGTCCAGTGGTGGGGGGTCCACTGGACTTCTTTGCCTTTCATTTCAAAGCAGCCGTATTAAATAAATCCCATCTCTGCTTCTCACTGTGACTTGACTGAGGGGAGCATTTCTCGCCGTTCTTCCTGTGAACGCCAGGGTCTTCTGAGGCCAGCGACGGCTTCCTACTTGTCCCAGAGACTCCCGCTGATGTCAGTATCTGCTAACCATGAATTAACCTGTGAAAGGATGAGCTAAGTGCCAGTCGTGGAGTATAAACAATGCCTGCAGCAATGGGAACATCAGACTGTCTCCTTCTTCCTTTGGGTTTTGTTTCCACAGGACTTCCCAGCACATGCCACCTGTTGGCTTGTAAGGAGTAACCAAGCCTTGCTTGCTGGTTTCCCTCATTTTTCAGCCGGACTAACTTCCTTCTCAGGCTCATGAAGAGGCCTTTGGAAGGTTCCCTTTCATTTCAATTTCTCCTGGTGATTCAGGAGCATAATTGCCACCGAACAGTCTGGTTTAGCACAGAGAAAGGTAACCAATATTCCACTAAGAGTATTTCAGTGCTGGCAGTGAGAATAGCCAAAGAAAGTTCATTAAGCACTGTGTAGTAAAAAGAACAAGGGACAAAGACACCGAACACCCCGGGCACTACCAGAGTGGTATGGAATGAAACCTTCCTGTCGGGGTCTGGGGAAATCGCATCATCAAACTGCAACAGATGACAATCTAAAGCAACAAGCCCACAGTCACTTCACAGTGGTACAGGCATGTGACCATGAGGGTCAGTCCTGTTCCAGGGCCCCTGAGAGATTGGTGGACTTGGCCTTTGCCCATTCCTCCAAAGGCTACTACATCCCAATGCCTGCATCAGAGCTGGTGACGCATGGGAGACCCTGGGACAACTGCAGTGAAGTCCCCGGCTTCAGGAGATCCAGGGATAATCCCTGTGCAGGAGATTTTCCCACGTGGCACACAGGCCTAGTCCATCTCAAAGGCACAGAGGGGCGCCCATGGTGCCTGAGGAGGTCTTGGGAGCCCAGAAACCAAGGAGAGAACTGGTTAGACTGGGCATGAGGGCAAGCTAACAGGCCTTTGGAAGACATCTAAACCCACACTGGTGCTATACCACTCGACCCACACTTTAGAAAAACCGTGTTTAGCCACTGGCACAAGCATTTTATCTTTCATCCCAGCACCTGAGAGGCAAAAGCAGGCACATTTCTGCATTCAAGGCCAGCTCAAGCTACACGGTGAGACCATATTTCAAAATTAAACATAAAAAAAATGAAACAAAACATTTTTGTGAGTGGGGCCAAACTCTGAAGTTGAGAAAGTATTACTTCCTACTCTAAGCTTGCAACCCAAAATCAAGAGGAAACAGAGAACGTGTGTGTGTGTGTGTGTACTCACATGTATACATACATGACAGTCATGACACACATACACACACACATTAGGGGTCTCTCTAGGAACAGAACTGGCAGCGTGAATAAACATACTCTACATGTAGATTGACTTACATGATGGGGTCTCGGCTGTAATAGTAGCTGTCTGCATACTGGACATGAAATTGAGAACTTAGTAGCTGCTCGGCCCACAAACTGGATGACTCGGTTGTCCCAGCCTGGGCTGAAGGGCTGGGAGATTCCTGGAGAGCCCTGGCTTTCAGCCCACATGAGAAGGCAATGGATTTAGGTTCTGACATCAGTGAAGAGATGCCACTGCTGCCGCTGCAGTGGCAACAGGGGCAGCAACAGCAGCAATGGGGTAGATGAACTCACCAGCAAGATATTATGGCAGTGAGGCCAAAACCAGAACGTTTTCCAGAGGACCTGTCTCTCTCTAGGCTGGCAATGAGAGGCCGCCCCTACTTAGGGTAGGCCATCTACTTTAAAGAGCGTGATCAAGAAAAGTCCTTGCAGGCTGTCCAGCAGTGTGTCTCTTAGCTGATTTTAGATCCAGTCACACTGACTACCATGGCTACACATGTATATGTATATATGTACATATATGTGTGTACATCTATGTGTGTGCATATGTGTGTGCACATGTATATATAAGTAAATGTGTATTACATGAATGCGTATGTAAATGTGAATGTGTGCATGTATGTGTGTGTAAATGTGTATGTACACATCTCTACATATGTATATGTGCATATATACATCCATGAGGATGCAAATGAATGTGTGTATGTACGTCTATGTGTATGTATGTGTGTACATCTATGTACATGTATGTGTATGTGTACATGTATGTGGATATAAATGTTTATGTGTATGTATACGTCTATGTGTATGTATATGTGCATGTGTACATGTACATGCATGTGATTGTGTATGTGTATATCCATGTGTATGTATATAGTATGCATATGTGAATTTGCATGTATACATATGCATATGTGTGTATGTATATATGTGTGTGTACATTTATGAGCCATGGGCTAAAGCCTTGGTCACTCTACCACAAATGACTTTGAAGTTAATAAGACTCTTCCTCTCCCAGGACCAGCAGTAACAAGCAACCACTATGTACAGAGCGTGGACGAAAGCTCCAGCTTTTCGGAACAGCTCTGAGCAAAGGCATCAGGGGTGGGCCCTACGTAGATGACCACATAAGGTCTGGTCCAATCCAGCCATATGGTGAGAAACAAGTTGTTATTAATAATATCTGGACAGCCCAGTGCAAATCACACTGCCAGGCTCTAGGTAAGGGAGGCACCTTGTGGGGAGAAGCAGATTACGTGGGAAGAGTCTAGAAGTTATAAATACCAAGACTTTATCAGACATCGCTCTCCCCACATTAGTTCTTAGACTTTTCCCAGTCCTAGTCACAGAGACTCCCTTGTCTGATGGCTTGCTACCTTGAATTAGGGTCTCGTGTAGTCCTGACTGGCCTCAAGCTGTAGCTGGGGCTGGCCTTGAACTCCTAATGGTCAGGTTACAAGCACACACCACCACACCCAGTTCCTAGCAAGCGATGGTAAGGGGAAGGGATCATCAGAGAAGCAGGCCAGAGCACTTGTGAAACTCTTTCAACACGCCAGCACACTCTGCAAACAGGAAACTTTCAGGGAGCGGCATGCTCGCTGCCTGTGGGTGCAGCTAGGCTACTCAAAAGCACCTCCCACATCAGACCTGCTGCGCCTCATTTTCCACCCCTGAAACAGAGGCCAGGAAAGTGAAGCCCAGAGGTTACTGCATGACAAAAGTCATGGGGTGGTTTCTGAAGGAGCCACCAGAAAGAGAATAAAATGCATTTGCTCTGCTGAGAAATGTCATCGGGGTCTACAGAACTTCTCTGGTGTGGTGGTCACCTCAAGGGCAGGCCACTGAGAGGATCTTTCTTCAAACATAGGCCTGCTTCGGATAAAACCTCCCTGAGGAATCAGAAGTCAGAGTGACCAACATTTAAAAACAAACAGATTCAATGAATAGCACCAGAAGAAAATAAACTAAGAGGTTTCCTGCAACAACTTCTTTTCTGGGACCAAATTTTCCCTCTTCCTGTATCTTTCATCCAAAGGGAATATATATATTCCCTTTGGATATATTTGGAAGATGGTGAAGTCAGGGAGATGGCTTGTCATGCAAGCGTGGGGTTCTAAATTCAATCCCCAATACCCACACAAAACTAGGCACGCCTGCAATCCCAGCACTGGGAAAGTAGAGACAAGGAAATCCCTGGTCCAGCTGAATCAATGTACTCAGACAGAGCAGGTTGCTGGAAGCAGCCAGGCTTGCCCACTTTCAGAATGTGCACCTAGATGTATGGCCAGTAAAGGAGACACGAGTTCCCTAATTCCATTTCCACTCACTGTCCCCACAAAGGCCAAATGAGTCCCTAAAAGATTGCCTTCCCGACACACAGTTCACATTTGACAGAGAGACCCTGTCAGAGGGAAGGACCGCAACATTGTATCAACCTTGAAAAACACTGCTTTGGAATATTTCACACTAGGCTGACTTTTATCCAGTAAACCTTCCCCTGATGCAGCAATTGAAACTGACCACAACATCAGTGGGAGTCCTAGTTCAGTCTCTGTTGTGATAGGCAACTGTGGCCAAACAAAGCTTAGGAAGGAAAGGGTTTATTTCAGTTTACAGTTTCTAATTCGTCATTAAGAGAAGTCAAGGCAGGAGCCTAGAAGCCAGAACTGTATGTAGCAGGGACCTGCTTTCTGGCTTGCTCACTATGGCTCCCTCATTCACCTTTCTTATATAAGCCTTGCCCAGGCATGGCATCGCCCATGGTGGGCTAAGCCTTTCTGTATTAATACTTAATTAAGGAAATGCCCCACGGGCATGCCCAAAGGCCAGTCTGATGGAGACAATTCCTCAATGGAGAGGGCATGGCACTTCCTGGACGCTAGATTGTATCAAGCTGACAAAACGAGCCAGTATAATGGGGGAGCATTCAGGTACATCAGACATCACTTGGATACAACCCCGGCACTCACTCGCAGATTATTACAGGAAATAGCCATTGTTGACTATGTAGTAATTATAGCTCCCTATAGACACCATTTCTCACATGCTTGTGTTCCTTGTGACTCAATTACGGTCTAATATTCACTTAAGAGATGAGTGGTTCCCTGGATTATTGCAAATGGGAGTCACCTCGTTCTATCTGAAGCTGGAAAAGTCCTCTGTCTAGTAAACATTAAAAATTGAATTTTAAGCTGTTTTCTGTGAGCCCTCAGCAAGAAGGAGGATGGCTGGAGCTACTTCCGCTGCAGGAACTAAACGGCTCCCAGTCATGTTTCCTCCATGCCCCACCCATGCTCTACAGTGTGGAGGAGCTTCAAGAGGGAGGGAGGGAGGGAGGCAAGGACCACCGCACAGAATGACTGATTCCTAACTCCAGAGTATGCCATGCTCTGTGTGTGCCCCTAGGGCTCATGTGTTGGTGACTTAACCTTCAATGTCACGGGGCTGGTTGGATGTGAGAGGTCGGTTGGGATCTTGAAGAAATGTTTAGGCGAAAGGTCTCTGCCCTAGTAAGCAGCAGAATGCCTGTATCATTAGTAAGTAAACCAACTTGTTAGTGTGTGAGTAGGACCCTAACAGAACAGCAGTGTGTACTCCCTCCTGTCCCCCCACCATCTGCCCAGGCACAAGCAAACCTCACCAGATGTGGTCCCTCTCTTGGACTTCACAGCCTCCGGAATGGCAGTTCAAATACACTGCTGTGTGTTAGAAATGTCCCATTCTCCAGGCTTCTATTAGAGCAGCACAGAATCCAGGTAACAAATGCTCAGAGGCAAGGAAGAGGCCAAGTAAAACCTGAGCTCAGCAGATTTCTTCAGACCGAGCCCCCTCCCAGGACTCTGAAGACATGGTTTCGCTGGACCAGATGGCCCTGCCTGTCTCCCTCAGCTTCCTGCGGCCACCTCAGTCTCCTTTTCATACTCCAACATAGCATCAGCACCCCTGTCCACCTACCTGGTCGCAGTTCCCTTGTGCCGTGACACAGGGCTCTTCCCACAATCCTATGCTCCTAAACTGTACACATCTTGAGGGCAGATGCCCAGCCTATACTTCTGGAAGCTGCCAGCAGCTTGCAAGGAACCGGGCACAAAATAAGCTCTTGACAGAGATATGAGGAATGAATGGAGATATGAGGAATGAATGGATGTGTGAGTTAATGAATGAATGAATGAATGAATGAGGGAACAAATGGACAGACTGAGTCCCATATTCGTTCCGATATTAATTCCTTCCTCTTTGTGAAGCATGCACAGCTTTCAAATAACCAGTCGATCCTATCTCTGAGTGTGTAACCTCGGTGAGTGTGGGCATCACTGTCAGATACCAGCATCACCAAGAGGCTGCCAAGTGCTTCCGTTCTCCCAACATGGCAGGTTGGTCCCTGAATGAACGAGAAAACATTTGGGTCTGGGATACCATGGACAAGCTCTCTGTCACAGCGTAGCACACAGAAGTGCATCCTGTGCTCTCAACCAACACCTTGTCTTTAAGCCATCTACCTGGACTCATCTCCACGACCTTGTTTCCTACGGGATCTACTGGTTTGTGACACTACATTGGTCTTCTGGAAGGAAAATTCTTAATTTTGTCAATAACAAGGGCAGAAGAGATCACTGGCGTTGCTGTTGTTCTTGGCGTGGGCATCCATCAGAACCCTTCGAGATACTGCATGAATTTTTAGCCACTCCAAATGAGTGAGGCAGGAACATATAAGGAAGCACTCTTCTTCTTCCTCTTCCTCTTCCTCTTCCTCCTCCTCCTCC
>LOJH01025885.1:0-18588 GCA_001685095.1 Ellobius talpinus
CTTAGCTCTGTAACAAACTCTTTTTGCATCTCTGCTTTGCTATTGCCTCTGAATTCTGCTACTCTAAATGCTACTCTAAATGATGGTTAATACTGATTGTCAACTTGACAAGACAAGTTGACAAGTCTCTGGGCATGTCTGTGAGGAAATTTCTAATTAGGTTAGTTAGGGTGGGAAGACTCACCCTTGTGGGAGGAAACATTTCATGGGCAAGGGGCTGAATAAAAAGGAGGAGGCAAGAGTACATGTGCATTCATCTCTGCTTCCTGACTGAGGATGCAATGTTTCCAGCTGTCTCAACTTCCTGCTGCCACGACTCCCCCACCATGACCAGTCTTCCCACAAACTCTGAGCCAAAGTGTAATTCTTTCTTCTGTAAGCTGCTTATGTACAGCTTGTCTCAGTAACAAGACAAGTAACTAACACGGTGGCTTTGCTTCCATTACTTCGTACCACGCTCATTATATTGTTAATATTTATTGAGAGTTGAGGGTTCTTTGATGATATATTGGAAAAATTGTCTGTGAACACAACAGCCCAGCTGAATAATTTCTTAGGTTTTAGAGGCTAAAGAAACAACATTGTAGCGCTTTATTTAGTCTTTGTTTTTCTCCACAAGGTGTGCTAACACTAGTAGGAAGGTGGGGAACAGAAAGGTTAAGTCCAGCGCCCCCAGAGGACTCAGCATCACAGCTCTCCTGAGATGATTAAGCATTCGTCACCATATGTGTGTTTCAGAAAGTCCCTCCATATGAAACCTTTGCCCACCTGAGTTTGAAACTAGGAAAGCTTCTCCCCAGTTTCCAATCACAGTATCTTAAGTAGCTACTATGACAAGGGTTTACTTAGACCCACTTTGCAATCACTCTGGAATATTGAGGTTCTTTGCTCTTTGCTTGTTAAAACATCACTCTCATTACACTTCTCAATCTACAAAAGTCAATTTTCTTGAAAACCCAGGTAAAGATAACCCCAAGTCTGTGACAAGATGGCTTAACCTCGGTCAGGAATTTTCTTCTTTGTCCTTCTGCTTTTACAGAGGCCAGGATTTCCTGGAACTAATTTTTCCACAAATAATGGAAGTTTTAACTCAATTAGCACAGAAATGTGGCCTATTCCTCTTCCACATTCTTTTTTCTTCTTTATCCCTTTGTATTCTATCCACTTATTTTTCCTTCTCATCAAACCTTTCCATAAGATATAAAGGCAAGAAATACTACGAAGCTCATCCTATGAAACCAGCACTACCCAAATACCAAAAATTAGACAAGGATACAGTAAGAACAAAACTAGAGACCAATCTCACCTACAATTAGGGTTGTTTGACTCCTTTATTTGCAATCTGTATCCTTTTTATATTTTTTCTTATTTTTCTAAATAAAACTTGACTTATATTGGATAAGAGTGGGGAGAATGGGCACCCTTGCTGCATTTTAGATTTGAGAGCAAAGGTTCTCAGTTTATCCTCTTTTAGTATTCAGCCCTTATCATACTGATGTATGTTCCTCCTGTTCATTGTTTCTTTTGGGGATTCTTATCATGAAGGGATGTTGAAGTTCTTTCAAAGCCTTTTTTAAAAATATCGACTGCGATGATCGTATGATTTTTGTCCTTAAGTGTATTTATATGTTGAATCACTTATTAATTTGCATACATAGACCCTACCCTGAATCTGTCAAATCGAGCTAACTGATCATTCTGTATGACCTTCTTCAATAAGCAAGCATTTTATCAAGAGTTTTTCTGTTCGGGTCATCAGGGAAGTTGGTGTGTGCTTTTCACTCTTTGTTCTGCCCATCACTAGCAAATGCTGATACTGTGAGTGAGTTTGTAGTGTGCCTTTCCTTTTTACTTCATTCAGTTTGAAGAACATTGGTGTTTTCTTTTCTTTGAAGGTTTAGAAGAATACAGCCAAGCATCCGTTTGATTCTGGGATTCACAGTGTTAGGAATATTTTTAATCACTGCTTCAATCTCCTTTATTATTATAAATCAATCTGAATTTTTAGTATACTTTCTTGATTTTTATTAGGTATGTCAGACGTGTCTAGGAATATAATGTCTTTCAATGTGTGTTTATTTTGGGGAAATAACTATAATTTCATTGAATAAATTCTCTATGCTTTAGGATTCACCTAAGCTCCATCTGTTCTGTGGTTTCTTAAGTTTAGTCTCTTGATCATTTCCAAGAACTCTTGGGTCTTGTGGTCATAGCTCCTACTTAAAGGACATCACTTTACCCTTCACATGCTATCTTTCTTCTGCTTGTCTCATACATTGGTAATGCTTTTCATTTTTATTTGATTCATTGCATTTTTATTGATAAATTTCTATTTATTTTTTCAAAATTTTCATTACCTTGTTTAAATTTTATTTAGTGTTTCTTTTTTCATGTACAGTGCTGATTTTCTAATTCATAGTGTTACTCATTCCTTTACATCACTACTTTCCTATATAAGGCCTGATCAAGCCCACCTGCTGTTTTTTTCCCATCTCCTTCCAGGTCATTCACCATTTTTTACTAGTAAATATTTTCAGTCTTCATTTGGTATTTTACCTCTTTCAGTATCTTAGGGTTCAGGAGTTATAATCACTTGGAGTCATCATGTTGACTTGCTCTTGAATGTTTCTTGTGTTTCTGTTTCATTATTTGTATATCCATTGGTTTGGATATTTCTAAACATGTGTACATTTGTATGTGTGTTTATGTGAGTATAAGTGTGCCTGTGTTTGTGTCTGTGTGTATATATGTATGTATGTGTCTGTTTCTATGTTTGTGTGTATGTATGTGTGTCTGCCTGTGTGTGTACATGTCTGTGTGGTGTTTGTATATGTGTGTCTGTGTGTGCAAACATGTGTGTATGTGTGCATACATATGTGAGTGTCTGTGTGTGTATGTCTAAATATGTGTGTGTTGTGTGTGTATGCATATGTGTGTGTAGTGGGAGCTTCCTATTAAGCAGCCTACTCTTGAAGGCTCAGCCACCAATAGCATTAAGAAAGGAGGAAACAACTGTCTATAGCAGTAACTACATCAAACCAAAGAAGATACAGAAATACACTTAAAGTCAATTACATCCCACAGATATATTTTTAGATAGTAGTACTGAAAGTGAGAAAACTGTTTCAGAATGTTCAATGAAGTTTAAAATTATTTAGATATTTAGAGTAAGCGTGGAAATAGTAGATGAATGAAATAAAAGAAGGACACAGGAAAAGGGAGCTAAAGAGAAGCAGGGTTAAATAGATGGAAGAAAAAAAGAGAAAAAGTCCTGCTGTGGAGAGGAAGATATACGACTGAGCAATTAGAAAATACAAAAATTAAAACCTGAAAACCAAACACATTTCCCAATAGTGAAAATGCTTAAAAAACAAATAGGGTATGTATAAGGAATGAATGACAGTAAAGCCATAAGTGTATTTATTTTAAAAATCTAAAAATGTAAAGTCAGAATACCACTAAATGTATGGGGTTGGAGGGAGGACCATGTGCAAAAATTTAAAGAAATTAAGAAATGAAAAATATAGTCTTCAAATGTAAACAACACATGAGCACAATTAGATATATGTATGAAAAGGAATAATAAATTTTAAAATGAAAATATAGTATAAATATGCTAAACATATAGAAAACAAAAAGAAATGGCTAGGCAGATGACCCAGTGCTTGCTCTGTAAACATGAGGACCTGAGTTCAATTCCCAGAAGTCTTCTAAAAAGGCTGTGAGAGGCAGCCCATACCTGTACTCTAGTAATATGGAGGTGGAAACAGAAGTGTGTCTGGTGCTTGGTAAGCAGCTATGTGTGAACTCCAGGTTCAGTGAGAGATCTTGTCCCCAAAATAAGGTGGTAGGCAGTTGAGAAGGATACCCAATAGCAATCTTTGGTCTCTACGTGCATGCACAGCTACCTGGACACACATTCTAACATGTACATACACATGCAAAAAACTGATGAGGACAGAACTACACCAAAATAAAAGAAAGTTAAAGATGTGTGTTCGAGTTGCTCTTCTCTCTAAATCCTCAAGTATTGGAGACTTCTAGTTGCAGGGATGGAAAGGCCAAGGTCAGCTGAACTGGGGACTCATCTTTCTTTTGGTTACCCTGTTGCTGAATCTTTGTTGGAATCTATGTCCCTTATCGCTTGCCTCATGGCAGCCATCTTCCTTCTTTTCCTATCAGGAGCCTTTACAGGCCATTCTTGTCTGTGTATTTTGTGGGCTTTGCAGATTCTCTCACCCTCTTCCCTAAGAATTCCCCAATTTTACCCCGCTGGAGTAGCTCACGTATTATCTGGGTGCTGTCCACTAAGTATTTGGGGGGTATTGGAACAACCACAGTGATGAACTGGTATAGGCAGAAGACCTGCCTTACTACTTTCAAGGCCTCCTGAGCATCAACAACCTTGCTAGGGAGAGAGGTATGCTGCCTCTGCATGTGTCATATATACCCTTAGAACTTCAGAGTTCCCAGACACAACAATTGTAAATAGCAGAACAGTGACCCCAGAATCTGATCAACCTGCTGACCTCGGGCTCAGACCTATCAAAATCAGGATTAATCCTCAGTGGATGAGACTTATTCCCAGCCACAGAAGGTGAGGATGGGAATGGCATCTTCTTATGAACTGTCTGGCTTGGGCCAGGCTCCTGGCACTTGCATCCTTGACTCATTTTGTGCCCAGTCATCTTACTCCCCACACCTGCCTCTGTAGGTCCTTCCCAACCACGATGCTGTGGCAATCCCAGTTTGGGCTCCCAAACCTGAGATGTTCCCCC
The DNA here is from genome assembly GCA_001685095.1 of Ellobius talpinus. NCBI lineage: Eukaryota > Metazoa > Chordata > Mammalia > Rodentia > Cricetidae > Ellobius > Ellobius talpinus. Next base: position 4,779 of record LOJH01025885.1, read on the forward strand.
AATTTACAACCAGAGATTCTCTCTCAGAATAGCAAGGCTCTGTCCTCTATGTCATAAGGAGGAACGAGATGAGATTTCTCTCAGTTCTTGATACACACACACAAGAAGAATCAGCACCTCAGTGATACCCAGAGTTGAATTTGAGGCTTGTGAGGACCATGGGCTTGTCCTAAAGGTGCAACTGCACCCTGTTTGTCTGGCCTACCTGTAGACAGTGGCTTCTGAGGCTCTTCCTCTACCAGGTATCTAATAGGTGTGTTCCTCTGGCTTCTCTGATGAGAAAAATCAAGACATATTTTCCAGTACCCTTTCATTTTCTTTATAGAATTCAGAAGATTCTATTGTCCTTTTGAAACGACATCTATTGCTTTCTTTTTCTAGCTCTGTACTTCGCCAGCCATCACAGAGGCAAACTCTAGCCACTCTCCTGCCTGGGAGTCCTGCTTTTATTGTGTAGTTTTGGCATCAGGACTATGATAGTCATCAAGAGGTTCTCTGGTCATGTCTATTTGGAATTCTAAATACTTTGTGTTTCCATGCTCATCTTTTTTTTTTCTCTAGATTTTGGAAATTCTTGATTACAATTTCACTGGCTAAATTTTCTAAGGTTTGTTTGCCTGGATATATTGTTGGAAATTTTGGTCATGTTTGTTAACTTTATTCTTATACATGTTTTTATGTATTATGTCTCGACCTTCTCTTCCATCTCTGAAATCCATTCTTTGGCTTGGGTTCATCTGTTGGAGATTCTTTCCTTTGAGTTATTTACTTAGTTTATCTCATCTTTCATTTCTATTCCAATTTTCCTGCCATGTTTTTACAGTCCTTTATGCAGTCATTCATTCTTTCTAAAAGTAGGACTCTGACAAAAATCCTTTTGTGGCAAGTCTGCTAGCTCATTGTTGTTTTCTCTAGTAGCTAGATACTGTAAGCTTGTGTTGGTGTCAGAGTGGATTACTCGCTAGTATGTCTTATGTCCCTTTGCTGTGCTTTGCACATCTAGTGGGATATAGTGGGATATAAATGTGCTCTGGTCTTTATACTCAACTGTTTCCGCTGTATGTTTGTTCTATTTTACCCGAGTACTATTGAGTTATCTTTGAATTTAAGTTTTCCGTCCCCTTACTTACAAATGCAGTAACAAGTACAATGGTTTCACAGCAGCTCCAGTGTTAACTGTTAATAGTATCTCACAGAGAATACACCCATGAACTTATTATGTAATGGGAAAGCCGCACTTGGGCACTAGTTAGAAAAATGCAGTTTATAATTACTTTAGGGCTAACTGTGCCAATATCTAAGTAGAGAAGTGAGAAGGATATGGGACAGGGGAAGACTTAGTAAAGGAAAAATGAGAAAGAGTATGTAGGTAAGAGGCAATGTTGTATATTTGATTTAAAGAAAGACAAAGGCAAACTTAGAAGCATTTCTTGTGAGATACAAGATACAGTGCAACTGAACAATTGAAGGACAAAAATATAAACACAAAATCCAACAAAAAATTGAAAATTAAAATTAGCAGTAATGTAAAGTAGAAGGTGCTGTGTCTTCAGTTAGTGTTCATTTTCCCTCTTGTGTTGTCTTCTTATAATCAGTCTCCAGAGTCAGCAAGATGGCTCAGTGGATAAATGTACTTGACACCAAGCCTGGCATCCCGAGTTTGATCCCTGGGACCCTTAGACCCTTATAGTGAAGGAAAGGAACTGACAATGGCAAGTTGTCCTTCACATCCACATGTGAACCATTGTGTGTGTGTGTGTGTGTGTGTGTGCATGAGTATACACACACACACAAATACAATAAAAACATTTTCAAAAAAATCAGTCTGCACAGGCTATTGGGGTGTTGCTAGTCTCAGTAATTCAAACAAATTAAGTCACTATTTCCATGCAGAAAGAAGGATTTTTGTGGCTAAAAGCCACTTTTTTTCAGAATTATCCCAGCTGATTCCCACTTTGCAAAATACAACCCTGCCTCTGGTGCTTTGGGGACCAGTTGTTCTGTTCAAGATTTTAAGAGATGGAGGAAATGCTTGGGGCCTGCTCACCTGTGTTTACCTTTTTAGGTCCCTTAGGATATTGCAGTAAGTTCTGCCAAAACTCCCTGTTCTGACAATGACAGAGGTGTGGGGAGGGGCCAGTGAGACTCCTTCAGCTTCAGATTCCCTTACATTTCTGTGGCTGTCCCCACCACCTGTGCTGCTTGGAGTCTGTTGCTCCCATTAGGATGTTGTACCAAATTCCATGAGCACTTTCTGTACTTTGGATCCCATGCTCTTCCAGGTAATGGCTGGGACTGGGAGGGAGGAAGGCCAGAGTCTTGCTAATTCCTCTACTGCAGACTCCCATACCCCTTTCCTGGTGCTGTGTCTGCAGCCTTTTTGTGTACATGCATTTTTATATGTGCAGGATAAAACCCAAGTAGTGAAATACAATGGTGTAGTCCTTTATGCAGGGTGTGTGAGAATGCTGTACACATTTGCAACCTTGCCAAAAGGACAGATTAAAAATGGTTTTTCATTATAGCAGCAAATTGCATTTTCTTGTTAGGAATGAATGATGATGAATACTCACTCACATGTCTGAGATGTTTGTGTAGTGTGTTCCATGATTCTTTATGAATTCATACCTTCCCTGTTAGAATGTTGGCTTTTACATTTTAAAAACTAAACGTGAGACTTATTTATGTGATAGAAAAATCAGCCCTGTTTTATGACCTGGAAAAAATATTTTCCTGGCTATTATTTATTTGTGCTGTGCCGAGGCTCAAACTCAGAGCTCTCCACATGCTAGAAAACACTTTTATCGCTGAGCTACATGTTTTTAGGCTTCTTATTGCTTCTTATTGTAGTAATTCTGCTATCTTGATTTTTTTTAGCCAATGAAAATTGTTATTAATTAGATTTTGGGTTTCTATAAATTGTAATTAGATATCTTTTCCTGTGGTGAAATTATAGAAGTACCCCATTATTCTTTTTAATGCCTGTATTTTACTTTTTCTATTTAGATAGATGATTGCTTTGTACTATGGTAAAGGATGGTTTAGGTATCTATTTCCTTTAGATCATAAATGCATTTGTTAACAAAATTATTGAATATCTCCTATCATTACTCTCATCTACCATCACTTTAATTTATTAACTTTCCATTTTAGTGTTATTTCAAAACTTTAATTTTTACATGCATCATTTTCTAGCCATAGTCCAGACCACACGGTTTTAATTATAAGGCTTTAGTGATGGTTAATCTTAGCTGCCAAATAGACGGTACTTAGGAGCACCATGGAAACAAACCCCAGGGCCTATCTGAGAGCGATTTCTTGGGTGGGTTGATAAAAGTGAGAAGTGAAACTCTATGTGAATAGAGTATCCATAGGAAGGATATTTCTCATTCTTTCTTCCTGATCGAGGATACAATGCGACCAGCCATCTTCAGCTGCTGCTGCCAGGACTTCCCAGCCATGATGGACTGTATGCTGGTACTCTGAATCCAAATGAACCTGTATACCCTTTTCCCCCAACAGCTGGAAAAATAACTAGTTTTATATGTGCAGTTCTTGTTCCCATGTCGTTCTTATTTCTAGAAATTTTTGTAGATGTATATGTTTTTATTTTCCAAGTAAACTTTAGTGCTAACACATATATATCCCTAAATCAAAACGTTTAAAAGATCTAGTTGGTATATGCATGGGATTGTTTTTCACCTTCACCTACCATAAAGTGATGTCTTTTTGTGGTTGTATTTTTCTTTTGAAAAGTGCCTTTTTCATTTGTCCAATTCTTTTTGAATTCCTCAGATGGATTTTAAACTTTCATCATACAAGTAGCATGCATTTCTTTAAGTTTATTTCTGGATACTTTCTCTTTTGTTCCTATTACAAATGCTATAGTTTATGTTACCATTGAGATTGTGCTTTAAGGTAATATCATGTAACTCATAGACTGTGGGGAATTCTCAACTTTGAACACTCCTTTTACTCTAAAGTTTATGTATCTCAGAAAGTTAATGGCGTTTGTACCATTGCTCCTGAAAATGTGAGGGGAAAGGGGTGGGAGGAGGACAATTTCTTTGCCTTAAACAAAATGGGGTAGTTTTAGTCCCATGCTGTGTTTTGTAGAAGTACTCCAAGTATGAGAACTGGATGACTACTGATGAGTCAAGTGATTAAATCCATTGATGTGGAAGATGAGAAAACAGATCATAAGAGGGCAAAAAATGACCTGCTGAGGTTGGGCAGAGTCTGGGCTCTGGTTTATCCTGGTTATGTGTCCAAGGCTAGATGGTGGATTTCCTTGTCGCCAGTGCTAGGCAACACCTTTCTCTTCGGGTCTAAGTTTCTTTGTAGATTTTTGATGTTTGGAAAAAATGTTCTTTACTCAATGTGCACTTTGCCCTTTTCATGTTATGGTTTTTTGATGCCCCTCCTACATACGAACTGTTTTGTAAACTACACAACTTCACCTCCTGATCTGAGATGTCTGTAACGGTCTGTCTTCCTATTTCACAGCTAAACATTTCTTTTTCAGGCCAAGAATGATATTGAGTTCCACTTGTCAATGCCTCTGAAGTCAAATTTGGGCTGTTTGGATGTGGTTTCCATATCTTGGTTAACCAGGATGTGATTGTGGTTTATGAGAAAGATCACTTAATGATGACTGCCAAGCCCAGCTTTTCCAAAACTTCTGTAGAAGCACTATCTTAGAGAGTCAAAAGGTCTTGCTTTCAATTTAGCTCTGATGGTATGAATTGCAAGAACTAATGATTGCACACATCCTCAAACCTGTTTCTTCCTATTCACAATGGAGATGCCATATTAATTTAGAAAATATGAAAATTTTGGCCAGGAATCTTGGTGAACATCTATAGTCACAGCATTTGGGAGGTGAAGACAGCAGGATCAGGAATTTATTGTCACATAGGTCATATTTGCTTGGCAAGTTTGAAGCCATCATGAGTTATGTGAGAACCTTTCTTAAAAATGGCAATAATGCAATTCTAACACAAAACAACCTAGTACCAACAGTTTCTTATGATTAAATCTAATAGTGCTTATGGAATTGTAAAGAGTAGAGAAAACAGTAGACATGAGAGACTGCTTTAAGATATTCCAAATATTCCATCAATACAGGGAATTGTTGTATATCCCATCAGAATATTTGCCACATAAAAATAGACCCTTAATAGTTCAAAGAAAAGGATGTGTGAGCGTAGAGTATCAAACAGATTAAGTTAAACATGTACACGACTTGGAGAGCAGGCGGAGCAGAGCCTAAATTTGCCCATGTCCTCGTCCACAGAGTTTGGGAAGGTTGTCTTTTAGGGCAAAGGGGATTTGTTCACTACAGGTCTTTTCCTGGGTTGTGAGGCAGTAATTGGTACACACAAGAGGACTGACATGAAAAGAGATGGTGATATGACTGGTGATGCCAGACCAAGTGATGACCAGGAAATGACCACAAGCCAAGGAACACAAGTGTCCTAGACATTTAAAAAGAGCAAAGAAGTGTTCTTCTAGAACCCCCGGAAGAACCAGCATGTAGCACATTGATAGCAGCCCCTTACACCTCATTTTACAGATCTCCACATTTATAAGCATAACTATGTGTTCTGTTAAATTCCCCTGTGTGTGGTAACTTGTTACTGCAGGGAAAACCAACACGGCCTGTGAGCTGGAGATTTCACTAATACCTGAGAGAAAATTACCAATAAACATACATATACTCCTCACAATAGCACTGCTCACAATGGAAAAACTGGAAAAATCTTGCCTGGCCCTTGATCACTATGAGTAGATGAACTTTATTGAAATGTTATTCAGAAGTCAAAAATCTATGAACAATGATGATATAAGAAGATCCGGATGAAGCCTGACAATATGCTTATTTCATAAACTTAAAGAAAACTTGCAAATACAATTTAAATAATTTTCTATTTTCATTTGAAACCAATTTACCCATCTGCTGATCTACCTATAAAGAATATTTTTAGATATATTTTCCACAAACAAAGGCATCCTCTGGTATATAACATGACAATCAAAATTCAGAAAGCAACAGTGATATCTAGCCACCACAACAGGATGCTCAAATCTTGCTGTGGTTGTGTCAATTCTTTCAAACTACCTTTCAGGGCAAAAGAGTCTGTTTCAGACATCATGTCTCACTAATTTCCTTTGTCTAGAATAATTCTTTCTTATTTATTTGACTTTTTGTGAGATTTAGGCTTTTGAAGGTTACCATAGAATATTTCATAGAATGTTGGCAACTATGAATTTGTCAGATGATTTATTATGATTAGGGTTATTTATCTTTGGCAAGATTCTTTTAGAAGCAGGGCTGGGTTTGTTGTTTAGTTTTGTCTTTTGTTGTTGTTGTTGTTGTTGTTGCTGTTGTTGTTATTGTGTTTGTACTTGGAGACAGGATTTTCTGTATAGCAGCTCTGGCTGTCCTGGAACTCACTTTGTAGACCAGGCTGGCCTTAAACTCACAGAAATCTGCCTGCCTCTGCCTCACGAGTGCTGGTACTAAAGGTGTACACCAGCACTGACTGGATGGCCATGTTCTTTTTATTGCACCATATCAAGCACATGCCCCACAGCTGATGAAGTTCTCAAATGGTGTCTGCCAGATTTTCTCTGTAACGTTACTCCTTTCCCTTCAGCGATATGATTTTAAGTAAAAATAGCAAATTCAGAGATTGTAAACAGTATGATATCATTTGTAAAGTTTAATATAATAACTAAATTTAAGAAATTCTTGTTATAAATAAATACAAATAAAGAGAAGCCCCTAAGAACGAAGGGAGGGAGAATCAGCATTAGGCTGGTAAGGGAGAGGGGAAGAGTGTTTGGGCTTCATAAGGAATTCCACAATGCCTGGAGTCTATGCTGGTGGGCATGTCTAAAAACATACTGTTTTTTTAAAAAAAAAAACTAAGCAAGGTAAAAAAAATAAGATCAAACTTGGATCAATGATGAGAGTAAATCAACAACTATAAATTATGGGTAACCAAATTCTACCTGCCTAAGGTCCAAAATTTTAAAACTTAAACCATGAAAATTAGGTGGGAGAGAGACAGTGGGAAATGGAAGTAAAGAGCTTCTGAAGTCACTCCGATAACCACACCCCCAGCCCAACCTTGCTCCTGGGAAAGGAGTCACTGCTCCTCGTCTTTCTGCTCCCTGGACCAGCACTAACTGGTTTGAGACCAGTAGACTGTATAGATCCAGGAGAGCTACTAAAGCTCATTTTGACATTGAAATATAGGAGAATCATCTCATTCCTGGGGAAATTTGCATCCCATGGACATTTGTATTTTTCCAAATTCATTTCCACTTTGTAAGACCCCATAAAGGTCTGAGTTCAGTGAGTTAGCACATGTATAAGTTATACATGTCTTCCACCTGTATAAGGCCCAGGTCTTGACACTCTGCACTGTAAAACAAAAACAAACAAGACCAGAAAGTGCCCAAGCCTCTTCCCATTCTAGTCCCAGTTCTGGCATGCATGTGTTTGGCATGGCTGACACAGACAGGCCACTACCAAATAAGTTTTAATCCTGATTACATCTATAATTGCTGGCAATTATAGACAATTATATCAAGACAAATTATTTCCTTTCTTCGGGCCTCAAGCTATCCACCTGGGATTACCCATCATCCTCTTTGCCCCAGAGACTCTGGTTTAGTGTGTAAGGGTAGAATCTAGCAGCTGTATTTAGAAAGAGCTATTCAGTAGGTATCGTTTTACTGTTGACTTTTCTATTGCATCTCCACTGTTTACACTCATGCTTAATGCCTTTGGTTCTAGATATTCTATTGTGCAATGAATGCCCATTGAGTTGGGGGGGTTTCTCTAGGAAAATTACTTACCCCAAAGAGATGGACGGTTGAATTTCTTTCCTGTCATATCATCCTTAACTGCTCTCAGTTTGCTTAGTGGTTGACACCAACTTAAAAGTTTTAGTTTTCCCTTAATATTTCAAAGCTGTACAAAGAGATTGCAGTCTCAATCCAGCCATTTCATGAATTTCAGAACAATATTTCTTTACTGTTAGTCTGGGAACCAGAAAATTTTCAGAATAAAGTTGATGCATTGAAAGGAAGAGATGGGAGGTGAATGCAAGCTGGGATCTTGGCTGTTTTTCTTGGTTCCATCCCCAGTGGACAGCTGACATCCTTCTTATCTTTGGGTAAATGAGATGGGAAGATAATAAAGTCTTCTTTATCTTGCTTAAAATGACTAGTTGGAGATAATTTACATAGAGCATGCTCTCTCCTTCCCACTCTTCAGTTCAGCTTCCATCCTGGACTGGGAAAATTATGCTTGGGACCAATAGACCATAAACTTAATGGCTATAGGTTCTAACCAGCAGCTGATCAGAGGTGGAGAAATCAAAGAGATGTAAATATAAGCTAAACTTCCTGGCTTGTCAGAGGGCAACAGGTTATTAACCCTGAACATTAGACAAGTACATTTGAATGTGTAGAGAAATTTTCAAGCTGACCACACTGAAGGCAAATTAAAGTAAATATCTTTCCAATAAGTAGAGTAAAATAAAGTAGAAAAAGCAACTTGTATAACCTTTCATAATATAGATATCTATGGTGGAAAATCAAAACAAGCAGAGAAAGGGGTTTGTTTCAACGAAAAGAATAATGATATGGAACACGCAACAAGATACTGGTGTTTAAATAAATATTTTTAAAAAGACACTTCTGTCTTACCTAGAAAACCTAGATACATGAGGACACGATGGAATGCCAAAGTGTTGTCTAAGAGAAATGTGCTCCGTAAGAACCTATGCTAGGAACACACACTGTTGCTACATTTTTAGGTGGATATCTGACAACATATACTTAAGCTGTGACTGATGTGTTTTGACTCTAGATTTCAACTTCTTCTTCTAGGTATACACAACAAGGAAATAATTAAGCATATTAAAAGTATTCATTCTGTCATGAAAATATTTCAACAACTTAACTGCCCCAAGTTGCAGCATTGTTTTGTCACTTTCATGATATAGAAGTCTATCAATCAGAAGAAATAATACTAGTTACAGAAGGGAAGATAGTCACAGAAGTTTAAATAATAACAAGATATAAAATAAGGTAATTCAAGCTTTTATTAATTAACTCATAGTCCTAAATGCCTGAAACAACAATGGAAGGATTCATACCTTGGTATCAAGGAACACATTTCCTCTCAGTAATAAGATTGCTGTATTTTTCCTTTTAATACAATAGATTTTGTTATGGTAATATCTTTTTCTATGATGACCTAAAATTTCCTCAAGGCTTTCATAATGTGGGATGTCATTCTGTATACACATTGTTTTTGTTGGCTAATGAATAAAAGTTGTTTCAGCCAATGGCTTAGCAGAGGAAATCCAGGTGGGAAATACAAACAGAGATATATAGAGTAAGTGGAGTCAGGGAGATGCCAGGTTGCTGCCGAAGGAGAAAGACTCTGGAAACTTCCAGGAAGGTCATAGCCTCATGGTGATACACAGATTAGTAGAAATGGATTAATTTAAGATGTAAGAGCTAACTAGGAATATGCCTAAGTTATTGGCCAAACAATGCTGTAATTAATATACTTTCTGTGTGATTATTTGGGACTGGGTGGCAGGAAAACAAATGAGTAGTCTCTTTTTACATCTTCATATTCAAATTCCATTTAAGCTATGTAACCGTCCATTGAGTTCTGCAGGGAAAATACGGTTATTATTCACTTTTGCTCATGAGAGATGGAAAACATCAACAAGAGGCAAAACCAGTAATTTGCTAGTAACATCTTGTGCAGACAGTACTCTTTCCTTTGTATCATGCAAGAATGCCATAGCACTGGTGCTTGAGAGCTCAGCCAGAGGTTAAGTGATTCAGATGTTACTATGATTCAACGTGGCACATTATATGTGGGTCTGTGGGCACAATAATAAAATATGATAAGAAAGAATAAAGAAAAAGCCCAATGAGGTGGTATATACCCATAGCATCATCTTAGAATCAGGGAATATCACATGAAATAATCCCAAAAATTTACAAGTGAGATTACATGAAATTAAGAAGCTTCTACATAGCAATGGAAGCAATAACCAGAATGAAGAGACAGCCCACATAATAGGAATTATCACTATAAACACACAAGAGACAGGATTTATATCTAGAATACATAAAGAACTGCACAAATTAAATATCAAGGCATTATCTAATTAATTTAATAAATGTACTAATGAACTGGATAAATAGTTCTCAAAAGAAATATAAATGCCAAGAAGTACTTGAAAAGTGTTCATTGTATTTAACCAACAGGAAACAAAAATTAAAACAGTTTTTAGAATCCATCTTTTATTAGTCTGAATGACTATCATCAAGAAAGTAAAAGACAATAAATTATGGAGAAGGTATGGGGAAGAGGAACTGCTAGTCACTATGGTGAGAATATAAATTTGTACTTCTACTATGGAAGTGAGTATAAAAGGTTCCTCAGAAAACTAAACTTACAACTCTATGTGGCCCAGCTGTACCACGGTCAGGAATATACCTGGATTCTAAGTCAATACATTACAGAAATACCAGCACTTTCAGCTTTATAGCTTCACTGTTCACAGCAGTTGGATCCAGCCTAGATGTCCATCAGTGAACAGATGAATAAAGAAAATGTGGTCCAACTGACAAAAATGCAAAGAACACCAATCATAGGATACCCAGCCCGTGATTTACCCGTATCATGACTTGAGACATTATGGAGTAAAGATTGTAAGAGACAGAAGACCAGGAAATATGCTATAACATTGTTTCCTAGAAATGTCAGGGTAGTTTTACCCATGTTACCTCAACAATATGGCTGCCTAAACAACACCTGAACAATAGCGATGGGCTTACTAACATGGATGAGAGAAATTTCATGGGATCACACTCCTAAAGAACTACAGGTAATTAAGAAGTTCTGAGAGCAGGAGATACAAATAGTCTTTCCCAGGGATGAGCCCCTTAATTGGTTATCCAGTACCAAGTGATCAGCCCTGAAATTATGTCTATAACAGTAAATGAACAAAGTAGATTGTATTTATATATTTGAAAAGTAGGCCAGAAATTTCACAGGGAGAAAGGAGACACAGGAGGGGCTAGAGGGAGGAAGGGGAAATGATATAAGTGTATTTTGATTTAAAAATAGTACGTTTTAAAGAAAATGTAATTCATATATATTATGGTATTTTATATAGCTGCAAAAAATTGAAATAAACATTGGCAGGAAAACGTATGCAACTGGAAATCATTATATTACATGAAATAAGCCAGACTTACAATATGCCAGGTTTTCTCCAAAACTAGAAACTAGATTTGAAATTATATAAATTATATAAAACTCTCTCTCTCCATGTGTGAATGTGTGTGTGTGCATGCGTGCATGCATGTGTGTGTCTGTGTGTGAGAGAGAGAGAGTTTATATCTTTTTATTTCTTTGTATTTAGGTTCTAAAACTAGTAAAGGGTAAAGGGATCATGAGATGGTCGAATGAGATCTTTAGCAAGAAGAAGTATAGAGGGTAATTGAATACATACAGTAAGAAAGTAAAAGTTAGGACCAGCTTTGGGAAGAACGGAGACCAGCTGGAGGTCCAGTTTTGAACTATGGATGAAAGAAGTAGGGAATGGGAATCAAGCATGCATATATGAATAAAAATTTCATGGGTAAAATCATTACAAACCTGGAGTTAGACAACAATAATAACAAAAATATAAAATTATGTAGATGGAAATGTAAAGTACTGGAATAAAAAAAGGTTAAGGCAGGGTGAACAGTATTTTCCACTTAATCCTCAATTAAGGGTTTTTCTAATATTTTCAGGGCTAAAACTAAGAAAAATATTGACAAAATAAAGACAAGCTATTCCTGATACAAAGTAGAAATAAAAGAGTTGAGGTAGAGTTAAAAAAAAAAAGTCAGCCAGAATGTAATGAGCAGAACTCTGGACAGAGCCTATACCCTTTTACTGTTACATTTTTGATTAGTGCATGATGTATGTACACATTTATGGGTTACAATACGACAATCCAATATACGAATACAGTGTTTAATAAATCTTATATGTGGCAATGCAAAGACTGATTTTTGCATATCATTTCAAGAAGGAGGAAGCAGTATTTCATGCTTGGTCTTCGGATTTGTTTGACAGCAGCAATAAAAACATCAAAACCAAAAAGATTCTGATATTCTGGGTTTGCACTGGACTCTGCAGCTAAGTGTCCTGGATTAAATTCTTCAATCTCTGATGTTTAAAATGAGAATTATCATAATCCCATTTTAACTGTGGTTTCTAATATAATTACCACTAAGCTAAAAGCAATAGTGGCCCCAGTCCAGTCTCTGTATTTTCATTTTACTGCCTATGAATCAGTCTTTCTGTGTTTACAAGAGTCTAATTTCCTGCTTACCCTAGCTACACTGGTCCTGCTCTTAATTGATACTCACCTACCCCCATCCTGCATTATGCTCTGCTAGAATCTTTCTTTGCAATGCATCCATTTTAGCATCCTTTCTATGAAAACACTATTTTATCTCTCTTCCTCAGAAGAACCTGTCATCCCTCGGAATGCATTCTGTATTATTAGCAAGGACCTTGTGGGATCAGAGTCTCAACCTAAAGGCACTCTCAGATTCTCTAGTGATTCTCTTTCCCCCCTCACACTCATATCCTTGCCCTTTCTTCTAGGACCCAATCATGAGGAGGAATAAACCTGGTTCTGTCTACTCTTCTTGGGATATAGTCTTCAGGGGGTCCAGGAACTGAAATACAGCCATAGTTTCTGTCAAACTTGAATTTGTCAAGCACATTCCAAAGACAGTGAATAGACAAGGGGCAGGCCTAGAAGAAGAAAAAGGAAAACCATTTCTGAGCTGACCCCTGAGAATCTCATCTCACAGCCGGTTTTAACTTTTGGAAATTCCCTTACCTCTGTTGTCAATGCTATTACCAATGAAAAACAAGTAAGTATTAGAAAGCCCGTGGATTCTGTTGTAGAAGATGATTTGCCTTCAGGACCACATGGGAGAATTCCCAGATGATTTCTGGGAACATTAGTCAGACAAACCCTGACAACAGGGAAATGTTAATGGTGGCATTTGTAAGTAGGCAACAGGATGAAATCTCCCTGGCTTCCACAGTGTTGAAATAAAATCCACAGAGACTGTTAGGAAGGAACCTTTCCCTGCCAAGTCTCAGTCTTCATCATGACAGTAATTATGGATTTCCAGAGGACTTCCATTCATTCATTCATCAAATATTTATTAAGGTCTTAGGTTGGAGCTGGAGATCTGGGAATCAACAAAACCCTGCTCTTTCCTTATAGTATCTCACACTTTAATGAAGCAAACAGAACATTACCACTTAAATATATATACTGAAAGTGTAATAAGTCTAAAGGGGGCTTGTTAGGATTTCATTGCTGTTTTTTGTTGTGTTCCTCTGAGACATACATAGTCTTACTTTGCAGTCCAGGATGGCCAGGAACTCACTCTAGAGCCTAGACTGGTCTTAAGTTTTCAGCAATGCTCCTGTTTTTGCCTCTGCAGCAGTAAGTTTACAGGCATGAGCCACCAAACCAGGTTAGGATTGAGGTTATAAAGGTTTGCCAGAATGGGGACCATTGAGCCAAACTTCCAGTAGTAACCTGTCAGTTAAGACCAGAGGAAATGCTCTCTAAGTGGCCTGCGGTGACCTGAGAATGTAGTGATAGGGGAGAACAGGGGCCCGTTTTCGTCCCACCCGGCTCCCGCATGGCTAGCTTATACCCCGAAATAACAACAC
>LOJH01025886.1:2187-20235 GCA_001685095.1 Ellobius talpinus
GGATTCCCCTCTGTATGCTGTGAATATCATTGGTTAATAAAGAAACTGTCTTGGCCTGTGATAGGGTGAAAGAACAGAGCTAGGTTGGGAAAACTAAACTGAATGCTGAGAGAAGGGAGACAGAGTTTGGAGATGACATGTAGCCACTGCCGGAGACAGACACACTGGAACTTTGCCGGTAGACCACAAACCTCATGGTAAATATAAAATAATAGAAATGGGTTAAAGTAAGATGTAAGAGCTAGCCAATAAGAAGCTAGAGCTAATAGGCCAAGCAGTGATTTAATTAATACAGTTTCTGTGTGGTTATATTGGGGCTGAGCATCTGGGAACAAACAAGTGGTCTTCTACAACAGGGTTTCTTGGTAACTTTGGAGCCTTTCCTGAAACTCACTCTGTAGGCCAGACTGGCCTCAAACTCACAGAGATCCACCTGCTTCTGCCTTCCAAGTCCTAGGATTAAAGGTGTGCATCACCACTGTCTGGCTTTGCATTTGGATTCTTTAATAATATAAGCACAGTGTCCTGGGGAGCACTCCAGAGATCCCCAGACGAATCAGCAAGCCATTCTAGTAACATGTGACTTTCTGTGAAGTGGATGTACTAAAGCAGATGTGCTGAGGTCCTTTGATAGTCTGTGGAGCTCATAGGTATGCAATGTTTGTTTGCTGAATTCTAAATCAATTGGATTATTATATAAGGAAAAAGAGGTCGTCCACATTTTAATTATTGTACAGAGTTATATTTGGGCATGAAGTGAAATGAAGGACGAGGCTGAACAAAGAGAGGAACATTTTATGCAGGGCCCAGGAGGGAAGAGAGAGAACAAAAGAGAGAAGGTGAGAATATGAAGAAAAAGAAAGGAGAGTAGGGACATTGCAGAAAAATGACTTCCACTCAGCCCTCCCATTCTCGAGGCCCTGGGCTCTGTGGCAAGCTATGAGTTCCACTTTTGTTCCTGGGTTTGTGCTTTCCAGCATCTCCTTTCTCTTTTAAAGCTTTGCTAATGAAACAACTCCAAATTCTTACATCATCAAGGGAAATTAAACACTTGATGATTTTCTCTCTAAAAAAGGTCACACATAAATGGGATACAGTATGAATGGAATCCTGCTGAAGGATTCCTGGGAGATGGAGCATGACCAAAGAGAGCAAGGTGGTCATGAGTTCATAAAACAGATTACTGTGGCCAGGGAGATGTTTCAGTGAGTACACACAGCACATGCACAATGACCTAAGTTCAAATCCTCAGAACTCAAAGCTAAGCATGTAGCATGCATCTTTATTTCCTGTGTTCCTACACTGATTGGCAAGCGGAGACAAGGGATTCTCCAGGAGCTTCTCGGTCATCAAGCCACATATACAGAATACAGCAACAGTCAACAAAAAGACCCTGTTTCAAATGAGGTGGAAGGTGAGGACAGACTTACAGTCATCTTCTGAGCTCCTTAGTCACTGTGCTACTGCTGTGAAGAGATACTATGAGACAGGGTTTCTCTGTAGCTTTGGAGCCTGTCCTGGAACTGTCTTTGTAGACCAGGCTGGCCTCGAACTCACAGACATCTGTCTGCCTGACTACCAAGTGCTGGGATTAAAAACGTGTGCCACCACCGCCAAGCGATCATGTCAAGTCTTAGAAAGGAAAGCATTTAATTGGGGCTGGCTTACTGTTTCAGAGTCTTCCAGTAGTCCATTGTCATTATGGTAGGGAGCATGGCAGCACAGAGGCAGACATGGTGCTGGAGAAGTAGCTGAGAGTTCTACATTCTGGTTCACAGGCAGCAGTGAGAGAGAGACTGGGTCTGCCATGGGCTTTTGAAACCTCAAAGCCCACCCTCAGTGACACACCTCCTCCAACAAAGGCATACTTCTTGATCCTTCTTGTCCTTTCAAAGATACTAAGCATTGAAATATATAAGTCTATGGGGGATGCTTTTGTCTTTTTTTTTCTGAGACAGGGTTTCTCTGTGTGGCTTTGGTGCTTGTCCTGGCACTCACTCTGTAGATCAGGCTGGCCTTGAACTCACAGAGATCCACCCACTTCTGCCTCCCAAGTGTTAGGATTAAAGGTGTGTGATGTGCCACTACCAGTGCCTGGCCGGGGGCTGTTCCTATTGAAACCACCACACCTCCACACATGAACCATGCCATGCATATGCCTCCCACACATAAGGATCTTGCCTTTTATAGATGCAACTTGTGCCAAATAATCTCAAACTAACCATTCTTACCATCGTACCTACAGGAATAACAATACTAAAGAGGGGCTGGAAAGATGACTCAGCAGTTAAGAGCACTGACAGCTCTTCCAGAGGACCCAAGTTCAATTCCCAGCACCCACATGATAGCCCACAACTGTCTGTAACTCTAAGATCTGACACCCGCACCCAGACATACATGCAGGCAAGACACCAATGCATGTAAAATAAAAAGATAAATAATTAAAGAAACAAACAAAATATTAAAGAAAAATATCTGACCTAGGTTTTTAGCATCTTCCTCCTTCATCCCAATGTTGTCCAGGACGAGCTTCACGAGGTTCTTCAGATTACCCAAGCTGTCAGTCAGACCACCTGCCAAAGGAAAACATCGGCATGTGTCCCTTCCCTGGGGCTGTCCTTGTTTTACCACCACTGTCATTCCTATCACCAATCACAAGATTTTAGTGATCACAAAGGGCAGCTAGTGCTCACAATAGGAACAGAAACGTGCTTATTTTGTAAGAAATGGGTGGTGTACTCCGCTGGAAGCATGCTGTTCAAATATAATGGAGTTGAACAGAAAGATAAAAGATAGCCAGATATGGTGATCATGCCTATAATCCCAGCACTTGGGGGGGCTGAAGCAAGAGGATTGCAGTGGATGTGAGGCAAGCCTGGGCTACATGAGACCCTGTATTGGAAAGGGGGAGGGGAGGGAAGAGGAAGGGAGAGGAGGAAGGGGGAGGAGAGAAGAGAAGAGAGGAGAGGAGAGGAGAGGAGAGGAGAGGAGAGGAGAGGAGAGGAGAGGAAGACATAAAATACGTAAATCTTTGGCAGCTGAAAACTTCCAGATTGCAATTGGAGGCAGGAGCTACAGAGAGCTTCAAGGCAGCTGAAATGAAGGACAGAGGAAATACAGAGAGGGTAAGTCAGGTTCAGGGGTGCACCGAGGAGATAAGAAAGCATTAGAGCCATTTCCAGAAGTCTCAGCATCCAGCACTAGCACAGGACCACCCAGTCTTGATTACATCCTTCGGATGTGCCCATACCTGGCAGCCCCTGAGTCTGCAAACTGTGAATGCTCAGGTTCTGGAGTTTTGTCACAGACGTGATGTGCTGCTCATCGTCTATGGTGAGGGGACTGGCTTCCACAGCAAGGGAACAGATGTTCTTACAAGTCTGGAGGACTGAGCTGAGACTTCCAGCCACAGCCGCACATCTCTTGATGTACAACCGAAGGTTGGTGGCAGAGCTGAATATCTTCCCCAGATGTTTGATGTCTTGTTTATCCAATTTGCTGATATCCCGGAGAGTAACCTCTAGAGTCTTGAATTCCTGCTTCCAGTTGAAGAACAAAGACACAGCCCTGCTGGGAATGTAGGTTTCTGAGGGGCCTTCCATGTGGACTCCAGGGTTGTTCTCTACAGCCTTGTCCTGTGAAGCGGTAGTTCTTCCATAGAAGTCCAGCTTCACGAAGTCTAGTGCGCTTACACAATTAGGTAATTGTTCAAAGAAGTCAAATAAGTAATCAGGAATGTTCTCTGAGTCGATGAATAAACTTTTACCAGTAAAGAAAGCTTCAAATTCTTGACTCAGTGCTGATTTAGATATGCTCTCAGAGAATAAGTTGATGCCACACTCCACAAAAGAATTTACATTCTTGGCTTTCAGATCATCTTGCTCAGTGGTGTCTCTCATGCAATGTAGAGATTCCTGCCTCCAGAGAGGCCTCCTGGTGACAGAAAGCCCTTGTAAGCTGCCATGCTCAGCCACCAGTGCAAGGTGCCTCATTACAGCCCTGGTGGCTTCTGTGGATGACCCACACGTGTAGAGGAGCAGATTGCCGTACAGGGATGTGATGTCAGAAATGGAAATCATTCTCTTCAAATACTCATTCCCCTTGCTCACCTCTGCCGGTTCTCTGGAAATCAACAAGCTGCTAAGTCTGCGTCCTGCTGTGTACTCTTGGAATGATTTATGAAAGAATTTATACTTGGCTGTCAGCCTCTGAGCTGTGTATTTACAGAGGAGCCCAGTGGCCACCAGGACATCCTCGTTCATGCTGGACAGATCCTCAGGCTCAAAGGCAAACCTGTGGGAGAACACACCCTCCAGGGCCAGGTCTCCACAGCAGTCTAGGCTCCTGACAAAATCACTCTCAGCCCCACCTCTGTGTCTGTGCTTGTTTTTCTTTATCAGGAGGTCGTAGAAGGTTTGGAACAGCGTGGTTTGTGTGTGATCTTTGAATTCCTTCCTGCCCATCTGGATTGCACAGGTGATCACCACAGAGAGGGGTCTTCATCAGATTTTTCAAGCACTTGGACACCTGGATCTGGGAGAACAGACCGTCAGCCAGCTCCTTTATCAATACTTCTCGGATGAGAACCTGGGCACTGTCTTCTTTCATATCCCCAACCTCGGCAGTCAAGGCGCCAACATGTCTGATATGTCTCAGGCACTCAGTGGTGGTAGTGACAATGACCATGTTCTTGAAACGATGGTTTTGCTTTATCAGGTCTTCGATTTCCTGGCAGTTCTGGGACTGGAATTCATTGTAACCATCGAGGAGAAAGAGGACTTTCTGCTGAAATTTCAACAGCATAGCCATGAATCCTGACTTGCTAATGGAATCGGGTACATTCAGGAGCTGATCACACACTGTTTCAAACAGTCCCCTGCCAGCCCTGCTCAGGCGGACAAAGAAGACCAGTTTGAACCTGTTCAGAGCTTTGCACTCCCCAGAGGCCCAGAGCATGGCAATTCTCTGTAGCAGGGTGGACTTCCCTTTGCCAGACTCCCCTTCAATGAGGCAGGGGCTCTGGAGAGCCTCCAAAAGACTGCCCAGGGTTAGCTGCTCCACACGATGATAATGATGGTCCTTCCTCCACAGGACAGGTTCCGTGAAGGTGCGCTTCAGATTAAAAATGATGTCGATATCTTGACCCAGGGGATAGAAGTTCAAAAAGGCGGGGCTGTCATATAAATATTTTAAATTCTGAGCCAAGACATCCAAGTCTTCATCTGTGTTCTGATGAAAAATACCTGTTAGAGACGAGATAATGTTATGGAGGAGTAGATTCTGCATCGCCTCTGAACTGGCTGGTTTTGTGTCAATCAAGTTGAGTCATTAGAGAGGAAGGAGCCTCAGCTGAGGAAATGCCTCCCTGAGATCCAGCTGTAGGGCTTTTTCTCAATTAGTGATCAATGTGGGAGGGCTCAAGCCATGGTGGGTGGTGTCATCCCTGTGCAGGTGGCCCTGAGTTCTATAAGAAAACAGGCTCCAGCCATGAGGAGCAAGCCAGTAAGCAGCACCCTCCATAGCCTCTGCATCAGCTCCTGCCTCTAGGATCCTGCCTTGCTTGAGTTCCGATCCTGACTTCCTTCAGTGATGAACAGCAATGCTGAAGTGTAAGTTAAATAAATCCTTTCCTCCCCAACTTGCTTTTTAGTCATGGTGTTTCGTTGCAGCAATAGAAACTCTGACCAAGACAGCCTCAAAGCCCAGAGCTCAGGGGGATGAATGGCAAAGGTGCCGAGAATCAGCTGGGGATGACTTTTGACTTTCTCTCCTGGTTCTAAGATACCACGACAGGCTCCAAACACCCATCAGTTTCCCCGGGCCCTCTTTCCCTCATCCCTTCTTCTCTACCTTCCCTTTCCCTTTTCTTGCCATCAAATCTTATAGCAGCAGATGGAAAAATGAGAGGATCCTTGGTTTTAGTTAAGAAAAGTGAAAGGCTGGGCTGAGAATATAGGGTGGGGTAAATTTTAGCCAATTACACAATTTATTCATTTAAAATAGTCAAAATGAGGAGTTGGAGGTCCAGCCTGATGATGAAGAAATGTCTGTCCCAATGGAAAGTGCTGCGGTGAGTTTTCCGTATCACCGCAGCAGGAGACAGATGACTGACTGAGGACTGCTGGCTACATGTGGTGGTGTTCTAGTCAAATGTTTTCTTTCAGACAGCGTATTGATATAGCCCCGTCTGCTTTCAATCTCCCCTTCCACCTTCCTCACTCTCCCCAGAGCTCCCATAGTAGCCAATGCCACCACAGCCAGCATTCCACTTGTACTTTGAAGGGAGGCTAGGCTTAACTCACTTCTTGCTCAGCTCTGGGGTTACTTATGTGGCTCCACTGTCAAATGTCTGCTGTGTATGACTCAAAGTCCCTGGCCAGCTACACAAAGGAGGAGGACGAGCTGAAATTCCATGGCAGGGACTGGGGTGTTCTGCACTTTGGTGATTAAAACAGGTGGGTGATTTTGTCTACTGATACAAGAGTCTCTAGTGAGCGCCAGGTATAGTGGCACCCACCTTTCATCCTAGACTTAGGAGGCAGAGGCAGGTGGATCTTTGTGACTTTGAGGCCAGCCTGATCCACAGAGTGAGTTCCAGGACAGCCAGGACTATATAGTGGGACCCTGTCTCCAAAGGGGGGAAAAAACAGAAAAAAGAAAAATCTCTAGTAAAGTCACAGTAGTGAAAACATGGGTTTCGAAGTAATGAATGGCCCTGTCCTCCAAGCCCAAGAGCCATTACCATCTTAATCAGTGCTAGAGACCCTCACAATATTGCACCCATGGACATTCTCCTTTAGGAGGAGGAGTTGGGGGTATCATTAGGCCCTCAGCTGAGATCCCAGCTACTCTCCCGTGTCTCACTCCCCAGTCACCCTGCTTCAACTGCACTCTGACTTGGGAGGAGCTAGAATAGAACAGAATAGAATAGAATAGGATAGGATAGGATAGGATAGGATAGGATAGAATAGGATAGGATAGAGGGTGGAAGGTTAACTGGGGAAGGGACTCTATCTATACATACACAGGGAGCTGTCATTCATGCTGATATAGGGCTTTGTGGGGATGTGGGTGCTTTGTGGTTACCCCTTGCCTGGGTCTGACAAGCAAGATCAACAGACCTACTTGTTTAACAAGCTAGATATGTGGAATGGTTATTTTAGTCTCTTCTTGGGGCTCCATCTGGGGTCACAAGATGTTTGTTCACAGTTCCCCCAAGGAACGTTAATGCAACAGCATGGAGTCAGCCACGTGTTAGCAACTGTAACCTTTGCAGCTCTCTTTTGAATCTGAAACACTGCCAACTATGTGACAGCCAGTCTCTCTGGGGACAGAATATCCCTTTCATAGCATTTACTGAGCTCAGTAAGGGATCTGATATTTCCACCAAGCCCAATTTCAAAATAACCACATATGTTAGCTGGGTATCGAAACTCTGAAAAGTCAACATTTCACCAATGAGAACCCACTATAGCACATGTCTGTGTCACCTGGGGAGCTGTTAGGAGAATTCATGTCTGTCATCACATACAAAGTAATGTGACAACATGTTCAGTTCTTATCTTCCCGTCAACACGCAAAGGAATAGGTGTTTTATCTTTCACGAGTTTTAGTGTTTTCTGAAAAATAGCACTACAAAGTATCAGACAGTTTTCAGTCTAAGTGCTCTCATTTCTCCTAGTTTCTAGGGGAGCTACATTGTGTGTGTGTGTCTGCCTCTGCAATGTCAATCTGTTTTGGAGTTTGGTTTGGTTGACAGTACTGGGGATTGATTGAACCTACAACCTCAAGCATGGGAAGTCAATCCTCTACCACCAAATTACAGTCTCAATCTTGGGCCTAACTTTTAAATATAGACAAAATTGTGCCCAGGGACTGTATAGTTCACCATCTCAGTGACAACTCAAAGGCATATCAGTCCAAGACACATGACTGACTGTGCTGTAACTATCAGATGGATAGATGCTTCTATATTATGTAATTAAAGATGTTGTTCTTTGCTACTGCTGCTTTAACAGGCCTCCCTATGTAGCTCTGGCTGTCCTGGAATCACTGATGACCAGGCTGGCTCGGACTCACAGAGATCAGCCTTCTTCTGCCTCCCAAGTGCTGGGATAAAAGGTGTGCAATACTGTGCCCTCATGTGCAACCGGGTTTTATAGTAAATTAAATTTTAATGTTTTGATTCATGGTTAAATAGCCCCAAGTGGCTAGTGGTTACTACACTGTACAGCACACTGGTATCAAAATGAAAACAGTTAATTTGGGTACCACTGAAGTCTGCACCATTTCTCTGAAGTGATTGGATAGAGTGTTTTGAAGTCTCGAGGGAAGATTATGATTGAACAGGTGATGATGGCCAGAATGAAGAGTTTAAAGTACAATCTGGTCACTCTTTAAGTCTTGCCCCATTTATCATCTGCCTTTTTTTTCCATAGGCTTGCCGTATTTTTTAATAAATTCTCAAGAGAACATAGAGTATGTAATTGAGAATCCCACAGATAAATAGTCATCTGAAAACATGAATTGCTTTTTTATTTAATACCATCAATATACATAGCTAGGCAGATGTTGTTTGTAGGGTACTTACTTATTCTCAGTCAAAGCACTCCAACTTTTCTAGATCTCAGTAGATTTTTTTCCAAATGGGAATACTAAAGATGTCTCCTTCCCATGAAGCCAGTGTTTATCCTAAGAAACTAAGGAAACAAAAAAGGAAATGATCAAATGGAAAGATTGAAGTTGCTTCTTCTCAACTCAATGCTTCTTTCTAGATGAGAAAATGATGATGGCCCAAGATTGTAGTGGCATTTCATTTTTATATAAATTAATAAAGCTTGCCTGAAGTTCAGAGAGTAAAACAGGCACACTGGCCAGCCTTACAGAACAGGAGACAATAACATGCACATTTAATACCAGTAGCCACACCAGTTTGCCATAGAAACTGGGCAGTGCTTGCCTTTAATCCCAGTAGTGCACACCTTTAATCCGAGAAGTAGAGATGATTATAAAATGGGAGGAGAAGGCTTTCAGTCTCAGTCTGAGATTCTTGGAGGCAGGATCATCATTTCGAACTCAGGTAGAGGGTAAGAGCCAATGGCTGGCTGTTTTGCTTTTCTGACCTTCAGGATGAACCTCAATATCTGTCTCTGAGTTTTTATTAACCGTGCTACACAAAATGTGTAAAACTTGCTCAGAGGTGACTGAAGTCCCTGCTGCAGAAGGTTGAGGACCTGAGTTCTATCCCCAGCAACTGTGCAAACATCTGGCCCTAGTATAGAAAGCAGCTAGAGACAGGCTCACTGGCCAGCCAGCTTCACTAGCTAATGGTACCAGGTTTAGCAAAAGATTCTATCAGAAGCAGAAAGGCAGAGAGTAGTTGAGGAAGCCACCTGGCATGGGCCTCTGAATTCTACATGTGTACACACACACACACACACACACACACACACACACACACACACACTTGCTCAAAGTATGGCCAAATCCTAATGAGAACCCAAATGTCTGGACTCCTTGCCTAGAGATAGACCATGGTCAAGTGGAACTTCACGAACTCCACAGGTGCTTCCCATTGATGCCAAAGAGCCAAGAGGACACGTGAGATTGAAATATCAAAAGATGGAGCTAGACCTACTGGCTTGTCCCCAGGAAGTTAAAGGACCATTTGTAGACAGAGAAAGTGGCATAAGGAAGGAGCCTTGAGAGAAAGAGCCAGAAAACAAGGTAGGGATAACAGGAAGACAAGCAAAGGTCTGGTCTCGTGCTAGGATTGGACTTGGATTGAGATCTACCACTGACAATCTGAGTCTGTGATAAAAGGCAGTGTCTGGCACACAGAAAGAGTCACCACAGTGCGTTCACCCCTCCATATCTATGGTGGTTTAGTAAGAATGACCCCCATATGCTCATGTATTTGAATGCTTAGTCATCAGGAAGTAGAACTTTTTGAAAGGATTAGGAAGTAGATGTGGCCTGGTTGGAGGAAGTATATCAGGTTCATGTGTACATGTGGGTTCAGTTCCCAGCACCCACATCTGTAATTCCAGTAACAGGGCATCCTCCTCTAGCCTCATAGTGCCTAAGGCATGTACAGGGTGCACATAAAGACAAGCAAGCAAAACACTTGAAATAAAAATAAACAAATCAAGGATAGAGAGATAGCTCCTCAGTTAAGAGCACTGGCTGCTCTTCCAGAGGACTAGGTTCAATCCCCTGCACCCACATGGCAGCTCATAATTTCCTGTAACTCCAGTTTCAGGGGATCCAACATTTTTGCACAGACATATATGCAGGCAAAACATAAATGCATGCGAAATAAAAAAAATTAAAAATAAATCTTGGAAGAGGGGGTAGGAAAATCATAAGAGTCAGAGGATCAAGAACTTTGCTGTGAGATTGCATTTCTTAGTAACATCAGAATCTACACCCATGGGTCAGGTGGTGGTAGCACCCACCTTTAATCCCAGCACTTGGAGTGCAGAAGCAGGGAGTATCGCTAAGATTGAGGCCAGCCTGGTCTACGGAGTGAGCTCCAAGACAGCTAGGGCTACTCAAACAAACCCTGTCTCAAAAAATCAAAAAACCAAAAAATAAATCTATACCTCCTGAAGTCTCAGCAACATGACCTCCCAAACATGAGCTGAATAAGGAGAACATGAATAAACATGACTAACTGCACAGCAGGGAAAGCCCATGAGGCCTCAACCCCACTCAAAGAACTATCATAGGGAGCCGGAGGTGTAGCCCTCCCCAGGGCACAACAATTGGTTGTCCTGTGCCAAGTGGTTAACCCTGAAAATATGCATACAAGTAACATTGTAAGGACTCAATGGGATGCATTTGGGGATACAGATGCATATACAGATACGCATATGCATTCAATAACAGTTGACGAGAAAAGAATCTATGAATTTGAAGGAGAGTATGGAGGTATATATGAAGAGTCTACAGGGGAGAAATGTAATTAAAATACAATCTCAAAATTAAATAAATTTTATTTATTATTTATTTAGTTCTTTGTAGCTTTGGTACCTGTCCTGTGACTTGCTCTGTAGACCAGGCTGGCCTCAAACTCAGAGATCCTCCTGCCTCTGCCTCCCAAGTGCTGGGATTGTGCCACCACCACCTTGCTAATAAATTTTAAAGAAAAAAAGGACACATACTGCTCTTGCAAAGGACTTGAGTTTTGTTTCTAACACTCATGTTGGGCAACTCACAACTGCTTCCATGGGTATTTGAACTCATGTACACGGGCTTACATGCACACACACACACACACTCACGCGCGCACACACACACATGCGAACACAATTAAAATAATCTTTAAATATAAAAATATTCTTTTTTAAAATTCAACAAAAAATAGGGATGTAGCCAATTTGACCATCTGGATTTTGGGTCATGCTCTGAAAATCCTGCCTCCCACCAAGCTATCCTAAGAATAACTGAATCATGTAGAAGAGATCCTTTTGTTATGGTTGTACCTTGGCAAATAATATTTTCTTATTTGAAACAAGACTTGGCTTACAAAATAGCAAAGACTGGTCTGGTGCACACTGCATAGCTCAGTCTAGTCCTAAACCCATGCTAATTCTCTGGCCTCAGCCTTCTCATTGTTAAGATTACAGGCATGAGCTACCATATCCGGTTTAATTGGTAATGTTCTTGCTACTCATTAGATGGCTTCCTCAGAGAACTGAAACTCCTCTTGACCCATGTCTAGGGAGTCATTCCCACAATGCACGGCTGACGTCAGGGAAAGAACTCATATAATTGGGAGCAGATAGGCAGTGCACAGAACTGGCATATGTGTGTGCTCAGATTTGGCATTGCAGACTTCAAACTTGAACCCCCATTCTTCAGTTTGCTAGACGGCTGCTTCTAGAAGTGCTACTTGATCTTTCTGGGGCATGCTTTCTTGCTTTGTAATTTTTTTTACATTGACTGGTGTGTGTGTGTGTATGCGCACACACCACAACATTTGTGTAGAGATTAGAGGACAATCTGTAGAAGACAGTTCTCTCCTTCTGGAATAGTAGATGACTCCCAGGGATCACAGGGATCAAACTCTGGTCTACAAGCTTGGTGCAAGCGCCCCTACCCTCTGAGCATCTCCTCAGCCTCTGGATTATGATTTCTTTACTGAACTATTAGTGCTTATAATATCTGCCCCAAGCCTAGGACTGTTGCGATAATTAAACACATGGGAACAGATGGAGCAGAAGTGGTCACTCAGTGTGATTTGTCTACCGTTCGAGTAAAATACACTTTAGCCTAGAATGCTTTTAGATCTCTGCTGGACTCCAACAATATTACTGAGTATTCTTAGCGCTATGCAAATAACATATGCAAGCCATGCAAACAGAAGTGAAACTGTCAAGGGGCACACTCAGGACTAACGGGAACCCAGAAGGACAAAAAAGGTTAGGGGGTGTTAGGAGGACATAGGGGTGGGGAATACTCAAAGAACATTATATACTTATATGAAAATGTCCTAGTATTGCTTACAATGAATATACACCAATTAAAGCAAACATTTAAAACTCATGAGCAATATTACAGACATGAGCTGAGCTGTTAGGAGCAGGACAGCAGACCAGCTTAGATCCTAGGTCCTGCAGCTGATTATTGTCTGACCACAGTGAATCTTTGCCATATTTTCCACCTCTACACCTAAGATCAACTGAGATAATGGCTGGAAACACCGCATCACACAATGGGGTCTGTGGAGTGCTTCCTATAAACACTGGCCCACAAACAGGGATTTCCTTCAATTCTCTAAGTTCAAGTATCTTGTCCGTGGCTCAGGAGACTAGATGGACCAAGCATCCCTCTTGCTGTCAGCTATGGGTTTCCTTTCCATAGTGCCAAAAAGCATTTTCAAAGCTCTTTTGTCTCAGAGGAAATACAAATTACCCTCTAGGGCTCAATAAACTTTAAACACTAACTCAGAAAACCCAGTTAAACTCCAGCAGACCAAGTTAACAACCCTGCTGTTCCCCACCCCTGCTGTCCACTCCCCCTTCCCCGCCCNCCCCACTGTCCACTCCCCCTTCCCCGGCCAACTGTCCACTCCCCTCTCCCCAAGCCACTGCCCACTCTCACCTCCAAGGTTTCCCTGTAGGTAATCAGCCCAATGGGCAAACCATTCGCTGCAGGAAATCCTCATAGACACAAGGTTTCAATGAATCAAAACCCAAATGTCAATAATTGACTCTAAAGTGACTTAAAATCCATTCCTTGAAGTACCTGGTCAAGCAGTCCAGTTGCCTTCCTCTTGAAGGATGAAGGAAAGTCATTTTAAAAGTAAGTTTCTCTCTCTCTCTCTCTCCTTTTAGTTTGACAGCAAGGCTATTCCTGTTGATCCAAACGTCTTTGTTCAGCGAGAGTACAGAAGAGGAAGTGCCTGATGGGTTTTTCCTTTCTTACGAAGCATAGTAAGGGTGATTAGGACACACATGCTTGCAAGAAAAATGAGTGACAGAGCAGCCAGGAAGTGGGACTTTGAACTTCCTCACCTGTTTCCTGCTTATTCATAAGGTAAAGATTTAATGACTGTTGGCTTTTCGAAGCAAAGGGAATGAGAGTGTTTTACTGGAATTATGAGTGAACACGGCCCAGGAAAACAGGGTACCCCGTGCTCCAAAGATCCAAAGTGGTAACTGTTTCATGAAGGGCTTTTCTATTTTGTCTTGGTTTTGGGGGGTGTGTATATGTGTGTTTTGTTTTGTTTTGTCTTTTGAGACAGACTCTCTCTATGTAGCCCTGGATGTCCTGGTACTCCCTACGTAAACCAGGCTTGCCTGGAACTCAGAAGTGAGTGCCTCTGCTTCTCAATTGCTAGGATTAAAGGCACACCACTATGCCCAGTTTAGTTTCAGTAAGTTTTTATATTAATAGAATAAAAGTCATAAATCAATGTAAGTTCAAGAACGTTGGTGGAAACATCAGGTAGGCAGACCACAGCAAAGAAGCCCCTGGGAAAGGCTTCAGAGCTGAGGCCATTTTCAGACTCTGGGTCATTAGGCTGCTTTGTTAGTAGGTCCCAAACGTTTTGCCTGCTAGGAGCTTTTGGGTCAGACACCAAAATTGCTAACAAATGACTTCTAAAGTCCTAATCAGCCAATCAGTTTCTGATTCTTGCTGTACACAGTCAGTCTTAGTTCAATCCCTGGAGCCCTCAGCAGAAGTAGGAAACTGATTCCTGAGAGTTATCTTCTGACCTCCAACATCTTGCACACCTTGGCAATAGGGAGCTTGTGACGGTACCCAAGGCTTTGTGAATACCAACTGAGCTTCATCCCAACCCGAGTCATTCCAAATAAACTACTATATACCCGTTAGACGAAAGAAAAGGCAACACTAAAGTTATAGAAAACAGCTGAGTGAGGTGACACATGCCTGCAGTCCCAGTACTTGTAAGGTGCTTGTAAGGGCAGAAGGAGCAGGAGTTTAAGGTCATCCTTGACTGTGTACTAAGTTCAGGATCAGCCTGGGTCGTGGGAGTCCTTATCTAAAAACCAAGGAATATAGCCAGGCAGTGGTGGCTCATGCCATTAATTCCAGCACTTGGGAGGCAGAGACAGGTGACTCTCTGTGAGTTTGAGGCCAGCGTGGTCTATAGAGCGGGTTATAGGACACCCAGGGCTACACAGAGAAACCCTGTCTCAAAACAAAACAAACCAACTCACCACACCACCACACCCCCCCACACACACACTTGAGCTCACAAATTTAAAAATATCTGGGAATGGTGACATGACTGTAATTTCAGCTACTAGAGGCAGAGGCAGGAGAATTGCAAGTTTGAGGCCATCCTGGTCTACTGAGAGATACCCAAAATTATTTATACAGTAAAAGCAGGTGCAGCAGCCACAGCAGAGCAGGGCATGGTGGTGCATACCTTTCATCCCAGCACTCCAGAGGAAGAGGGAAATCTCTAGGAGTTTGAGGCCAGCCTGGTCTACAGAGTGCATTCCAGGTCAGCCAGGGCTACACCAAGGTATCATGTCTTAAAACAACAACAACAACAATACATAGATTAGTGCTGCTCTCAACCTTGATCAGGTAAACTTTTTACAGTGGGAAGCAGCTGATTCAGAAATTAACCAAAGTGCTTCATAATGAGGTAGTTCCAATGATTATTATAAAGTTTAGTCTGAGCTGGGAGGTGGTGGCGCACACCTTTAATCCCAACACTCAGGAGACAGAGGCAGGTGGATCTCTGTGAGTTTGAAACCAGCCTCGCCTACAAGAGCTAGTTCCAGGACAAGCTCCAAAGCTACAGAGAAACCCTGACTTGAAAAACCTAAAAAAAAAGAAAAAAAAGAAAAGGAAAAAAAGCTTAGTCTGAAAAAGCCAGTCCTTTCAACCAATATTTACAAGAAATAAATGAGATTAGCAAGTTAAATATAGCATTTGTACCACTCCTTTAAAATCAATAAACTTATCTGCCCAAAGGGCCAGATGGAAGAAGATTCCAGAAACAAAATCAATGGTCTGAAAAATCCTGCTTGGTTTATACAGAGATGAATAAACAATTAACAACAATAGAAAACCCCAGGACCTCCCCATAAACATCAAGCACAGAGGGAAAATCCTTTGCTGTAAGATTTCAAAGCATTAGAGTTGGCATCATGGAACCAGATTTTCAGGGCTCACATTCTATTGCTGCTGCTTGCTATCTCTGTGACCTTTGGAAAGTATTCTTTCCCTATTTCCTGTTCCTTATCTGTGAAGAATTCCTGTTTATCCTTATCTGTGAAAAGTTCTTGCTTTACGTGGTTCTTGTGATGACTGAACAGATGAACATAAACCACTTACCGTAATGCCTGGCATCTGAAGCGTGAGCAAGTGTGAGCTATTATTAGGTATTGTGTGTGTGTGTGTGTGTGTGTGTTACTGAGTAATCCATTACTGGTGTGCCTCTAATAGTATTTTCAGAAAGGAAGGAAAGAGGACACAGCAGCAGCCATATTAGAAGAGGTAACTAAAGCTCGAGAGATGGCTTGGTGGTTAAGAACACTGACTGCTCTTCCAGAGGACCCAGGTTCAATTCCACAGGGCAGTTCACAACTGTCTGTAACTCCAGTTCCAGGGGATTTGACAACTTTACACCAAGACACATAAAAATAAAGTTAAATAAATTATTAAAAATTCTTTAAAATAAAAGAAGAGGTAACTAAAACTTTCAAGAATGATAAAATCTTGAGGTTTAGTATACTCAATACATTCTAATCTCTATTATAAAAAAACTTATCATTACTGTAATGATCTGTCCTGCCCCTTTAAGAGACAAGCCATGCCCACTCCCCCCCTTTTGCTGAGGCAAGCTGATCTTCAGCTTGCAGCCCAAGTCCTTCCCTTTTTCATTTGGCTTCCTCTAGAAGAGGCAGCTTCTGTCCCTACTTTCTCTCTCTCTCTCTTTCTCTCTCTTTGCTCTTCTCCCCTTCTCCCTTTTCCCCTCCATAACCCATTAAATAAATATCTAGCCTCGCTCTGCATGGCATTCCTATCCATGGCTCTGTCTCTCGCCTGCCACATGGCTCCCTGCCTGGGACGAGCCGCCTTCAGAGACCTGCTGCATGGTAACATGGCGTGCCTATCTGTCTGTCTTTCTTCAGGGACTTGACTCCCTGCCTCATGTGGCCCACTGCGGTCACTTGGGGAACTGCACTGTCTCTACCTGGGACTGGCTGCTCTTGGGACCCGCTGCCCACTGCCACTGCAGCCACTCAGGGATCTGTAGCATTTTACTTAATCCATTACAATTTCCACTTTTGGGCATATATCCAAAGGAGGCATTCTCACACCACATGGACATTTGCTCAACCATGTTCAAAGCAGCATTATTCATAATAGCCAGAACCTGGAAACAACCTAGATGCCCCTCAACCAAAGAATCAACAAAGAAAATGTGGTACATTTACACAATGGAGTACTACACAGTGGTAAAAAAAAATGGCATCTTGAAATTTGCAGCAGTGGTGGTGCATGCCTTTAATCCCAGCACTTGGGAAGCAGAGGCAGGCAGATCTCTGTGAGTTCGAGGCCAGCCTAGTCTATAGAGTTACAGGACAGGCACCAAAAGCTACAGAGAAATCCTGTCTTGAAAAATTAAAAAGAAAAAATATTTGCAGGCAAATGGACAGAACTAGAAAAAAAAACATCCTCAGTGAAGTGACCCAGACACAGAAAGAGAAAAAGAGTATTTACTCATTCATAAGTGAATATCAGACATAAAATAAAGGATAACCAGACTACAGTCCACAACCCCAGAGAAGCTAGAACCCTTATCCAGAAAAAGATTAAAGCAGATGCAGAGATCCACAAATAACCACTGGGCCGAGCTCCCAGAGTACAATCAAAGAGAGGGAAGACCGATAATATGAACAAAGGGGTCAAGACCATGATGGGGAAACCCACAAAATCAGTTGACTCCAGCTAGTGGGAGCTCACTGACTCCATACTGACAACTGGGGAATCTGCATAGGACTGAACTAGGTCCCCTGAATGCAAGTGACAATGATATGGCTTGTGTAGTATGTGGAGCCACTGGCAGTGGAACTAGGATCTAGCCCTTATGCATGAACTGACTTTGTGGAGCCCATGCTCTATGGAGAGATACTGTGCTCAGCCTAGAAACAGGCACAGGGTTGGTGAATGGGTGGGTGGTTGGGGTCCTGCCTCAATAAGGTGATGGGACAGACTTAGTTGAGAAGCAGATGGGGGTGGGGTGGGAGGAAGGTGAAGGGAATGGGAGGAGAGGAGCAGGAGAACTGAGATTTGTTGAGCCAAAATTATCTCAGGGCCTGTACCTCAAGGCCTGTAGGACAGAGAAAAGCCTGGCTCGAGTTTGAGGGAACTGAGTGAGGATGAGACAGCAAAATCTAGGTAAATACCCCTCCAACCTGAGGAAGGGCTTGGCAGTCTCTCATTGGCTGGAGGTACCCCTGCATCCCACGATGTCACTTGACCTATATAAGCTGACAGTCACAGTAATAAACTGAGTTCCTGCTTTGACTTGACTCCCTATCGTGTCTGATT
>LOJH01025887.1:4874-18588 GCA_001685095.1 Ellobius talpinus
GTGTGTGTGTGTGTGTGTGTGTGTGTGTGTGTGTGCGTGTGCGTGTGCATGTGCTTGCTCACACACATGCTTATTATATGTAGGTGTCCCTCTCTATCACTTTCTGCCCATTCTCTTGAGCTAGGGTCTTTGAACCAAAGCTTGCCTTTTGGGTAGACCAGCTGCTCAGGGCGCTCTGTCTGTACCTGCACCCCATTGCTGGGTTTATAGGCACACAGGGTCATGCCCTCCCCGCCCCCATGGGAAACTGTACTCCAGCTCTCATGCTTGCAGAGCAAGCACTTATTTACTGAGCCACCCCCAGCTTTGCTTTTTAAGTTTTAACATTTAAGATACATAATAATACCACACCCCGTTCTTGTTTTGAGTACTCGTGTGGTGTTCAAATTTGAAAAGACCAAAGGGAAAAGTCTACAGCTGTAATCCAGCAGTTCCACAACTCAGAGAAAAGCACTGTGAAGATTTTGGTGTATTTCTTTCTAGTCATGTCAAAATGTGTGGACATATGCTTCTTTTATGTGTTTGGGGCATGTGTGTACGGCTTAATCTCCTGTGTTCTTTGAGCATCAGGTTTGGAGTCTTTTCCAGAGTCTTTCTGTGTATGACTTGACTACACCATCCTTCACTACCGTGTGCTTTCCTGCCACAGGGATAGACCATGACTTCCTTTCTCATTATGCTGAACAGCGTATGGCGAGCATCCTTGAGTATTTTCATAGAAAAAAAGTTCTGGGAGTGAAAATGACTCGCTGATCCACTCCCAACTGAATGATTTCTCCATGCTCAGAGGACAGACTAAAGTGCTCTAATCTGCTTGGAGTTCAATTCCAAAAGCATTCTCCATCAGTCAGTACTATGGCCAGCCGCATGGTGGTGGAAGATTAGACACATGCTGAGGGTCTTGCCAGTACTACATGGTCATCATTTGTGCAGTGTGCTCTTGGCGGTGCCCTTGCAAACAGAAGCCACCCCTGGGTCCTCTGGGGAAATGATACAGCACGTGGCTAAATAAAAACCTCTGCATTCTCCTTGCAGCGGGAAGATGCCCGAGGTTGATTATGTGATTCTGTCTGAGTGGTTTGATTGGATCATCAGGAACATTGATGTCTCCATTGATCTGATAGGTAAGGCAGGCTCTCCCTGTCCCTTCCCTGGAGGATCCCCTGGGTACAGCTGGGGTCTATTTGTAAGGTTCCACCATCATGATTCTTTCTCCCTCCCAGTTTCCCAAAGGCAAGCAGAATTTCTTCTCCCTGTGAAGGAACTCTGGCCATGGTTCCTTAAACTTCTTTCCCCTGGGTCAACTATGTCCAGACCCCTGATATGTTCTGATCTGATGGCTTTTCTGTGTTGTGTGGGAGGGACAGAAACTGGAGAGTGACTGATGCCAATGGCTTGCTGGACCCTGTCTAGGAATGGAACTCCTTTAAGCTTCATGATGATACTGTGGGGTTGAGGACATGGCAATGGAAAGGGGATTGGGGGTTGAGGGTCTCTTTGTATAGGAGACTCCAGTTGGTTACACAGGGGCCAGTGGAGACTGAGCAGGCTTGGGCCAAGGCTCCTGCTATTACTAATAGCCTCTCTACCCCAGCCCTTGTGTTGTCCTTGTCTTTGCTCTCACACCAGGAGCACAGCAGTCAGAGCCACTTTTGTTTTTAAATCTCAGTTTATCTTCGAGCCACTCCTGAAATCTGCTACCAGAGATTAAAGATGAGGTGCAGGGAAGAGGAGAAAGTCATTCCGATGGTAAGAGGCTAGAACCACTTCCCCTCTTCTGCTAGCCCTCCCCTCCTTGCCCACCATAACATCATCAAGGTTATCTATAGCCAAAAATAGGAAGTAGAGCCAAGGGCAAACTCTAGTTTCCTCTGTGGCTTTGGAGTCCTTGTTGGTGCCATAGCTGCTCTGTTTCCTGTGGTTCCTGACTCAGGCTTCAGCATACCCATGATTAGAGGAACACATGCATGTACACACATGCACACACGCTCGCACACACACACCATGGATATGCACATTTGCCCTTGTACAGTAGTTTGTCTTCACACACATGCACACACACACACACCATGGATATGCATATATTTGCCTTTGTACAGGAGTTTGTCTTCACGCATGCGCACACACACACACATACACACATCATGGATATGCAAATTTGCCTTTGTTAAGGAGTTTGTCTTTGGCTGTGATGTCACTTCCCCGACCTTCCTTCCACTGCCCTTCTCTTGCCCCTAGGCCTCTTACAGTGACAGCCTGCAGGACAGCATACTGACAGTGTTTGTTCCCAATTTCCTTTACATTGTGAACTCTTTTAGATTGGTCTTACTTCCTCTGTCCTTCAACATGTTTCCTGGCCTGGCACCTAGGAGCTGCTTCGGTAACATTGGACTGCACACCTTATGTGTACGGCTGTCCTTGAAGGACAGACAGGGCTTGGCAAGCTCTTTGGGGACACCATGGTGCTCTGGACTCAAGGTGGGCTGGGCTGGGGGTCCTGAAAGCCCTGTCTAATCCCTAAAGCCCAGCTGAGTTTTGCCTTGACCCAGCCACAGCCACAGCCTAGGCTGTGCTGTGATGAACTTGGCATTTCTGCGCTCTGTTCAACAACTCAGATGTTCTCAAGAAATGTCATGTCTGGAGTCCTTCCAAGCCATTGTCCAAGGGGTTGAACTAATGGTTTTGACAAGGTCTTTAGGACAAGCTTGGCTCTTAGTGGAGTCCAGTGGTGACTGAGAAGGCGACAGCATGGTTTGTAGGCCAACTTCTGGGATGGAGGGCAGAAGTTGCTGGAGGAGGTGCCCGGCAGCTAGCATACACAGGCTGAATGTGCAGGTGGGCAGAGCTTCCCAGAATGGAGGTAACAATGGCTTGGAGGCCTCTATCTCCTCTCCCTTGTGCTGCCCCACAGGAGTGGTCCTTACGGACTGGACAGTCTCTATAATGAGTGGTCAACAGGGAGAGCTGAGTAAGGGGAGAGGTTTGATTCAGTCCTCTTGGTGATAAGCCAGCTGGGACACCTGTCATTGACAGCTCTACACTTCTTCGTGGTGGACTAGTTCTCCCACTAGAGAAGTGGCAAGAAACGGAAGGTGGCAGGTGGGGAGGTGTGCCTTAACACTTGACTAGGGAAGGCCAGTGGGTGGTTGGGGATGCACTGACCACTTAAGCCACAGGCTTTTCATACAGCCATGTTGGTTGTTACAGGGTCCTTTGTTCATTCACTTCCTAATAGTCTTTGAGAATTCTGGCCTGCCTTGTAGTCCTGCGAGACCCTTGGTGGGTGGGCTTTTCTCCCTTCCCACTCCCCACAGCCTTTGTGTTTCTGTGGCAGGAATACCTCAGAGCTATTCACCGCCTCTATGAGGAGTGGCTGGTCACTGGTAGCCTTTTCCCAGCTGCAGCCCCTGTTCTGGTAAGTCAGTGTCCCTCCAGGAATGGAGACTTTTCTATGGGGAGAAAGCCCAGAGAATGCAACACATACCATGGAAAAGAGCTCTTTCTCTCTCTGCCCCGTTTCTGGACAGATCTCAGAGGGACTTGCTCAGACTTGAGAAAAGACTGGTTACTTTAGTAACATGTCACCCAGACAGCCAGCCTCGCTGCACAGGAGTACCCACAGGACCTGCTTTGCTGGTGGGTGACACAGAGCCCATTCCTGATGGTTAGGTGACTCGTTGTCTTCAGAAGGCATGTCAGCGACTGCTCAGGAGGGGCTGAGGGTGTGGAAGTGCCATGCTGCCACCTCCGAACTCTGTGACTGCGCAGTGGAGTGACAGTGTCCTCCTATCACTGCTTACGCCCTGTGTTCCAGTTTGCTCTTCCTGCTTCCTTAGGCAGGCAGTTACTACTTGAAGCAGTCACATGTCCAGTAGGGGATCCTGAGCTTTTGTTTATGGCCTTAGGCTGTGGGCCACATAGATATTCTGGCCCTGAGAAGCAGGTGGCAAGGCTGCAACAAGGGACATGTGCACTGTGGGAACGTTCAGTTTGTTTTCCTTCACTGTGAAAAGAAAACCTGAGGGGGTTAGGGAACTAGCAAGGGGTCAGAAGGCTTTCTAGATGTTTGATTCCCTGGCTTAATTCCCAGCACAGCCCCGACTCCCAGTTCCAATGAAAAGAAAAGGCGCTGACTTTGGTGAAAATTCAGCTGAGAGTGTAGAGTCCTGGAGCTTGGAGCTATGCGGTTTTGACCTTCGTGACCTTTCAGCCTCTTGTACTTCCCCAGGGAGGAAGGAGTCACTCAGTGCAGCCTGTGACCTATTTGCTTTATTTCCAGGTGATTGAGGCAGACCACGACTTGGAGAAAATGTTAGAACTCTTTGAACAAAACCGGTCCCGGATATTAACTCCAGAGAATTGGAAGCATGGCCCATAGGACTGGACATGGCCGCAGTCTAGAAGACAGTGCCAGGAATAGCCCAGCAGGGCCAGGCTAGCTGTTAGGGGCATTTGGAAGTGTCTACTCTCAGGAGGGTCTGTTACATGGTCAGATCTATTTTCTTTATGGTTTTTTCATTATGGGACAAATGGCTTTTGTCGTCAGATCCTTGCAGCACACATTCCCCCTGGTGCCCCCCCTGGTGGCTTCCTGAGGCTGAAGCCCTTTGGAAAAACACTTGCTGCGTTCCTGGTGTTGTTTTAGCTGCTATGCGTCAGACCACCAGTGGGGCAAGGGCGCCCTCCTCCAGCCCAGGCAAGGATTTAAAGCTTGGAGAGGTATGGGGACTCTTCAAGGTCACATGCCAGTGCCTAGTGGAGCTGGCACCATTCAGACACCTTGCTGCCTCCTCCTGAGCTGTTTCCCTCAGCCCTGCTGCTCTGAGCTCCAGCCCCCATACCCCTCATCTTTGTGAGAAGAGCTGGCAGTATGGATTCCATCCCATTTAACTCCTGGGCAAGTTTCAAGGAGAACCAACAAGACTAGTCTTTGGCACATCTGTGTTATTTGGCCAGAGCCCAGAGTTTCCTGGCACGAAGGAGCCATAGCCTCTACCCCTTTGTCATCTGCACCTCAGTGTCTGTAGGGGAACCTGCATTGGCCTTGGACAGTGCCAGTGTCTTTGAGGATAAAGGCCCTTCCCAGACTGCTGCCAGTTTCATGCCGTTCTGTGTCAGAAAAAAGACTTTTGGGATGTAGATACTTTGTCCCGTGCTGAGTGAGGCCAAGGGCAGCTAGCTGGGCTCCCAAGTCTCCATCACTCTCCATCCTTTGTGTGAAGAACAGGGCCTTTGGAATTACTGAGTGTTTGTGCCCCAGGGAGAGAGACATGTGGCCTTAACTCTTAAAGTGTGTTTCCATCTGAGCGGATGTCTTGGACCACAGAGCATGAAGACATCTCTGTGGATCAGAAAATACCTTAGCTTTGCTGGGCTGTAACTGCATACAAAAGGTACAGCTGCTGCTTGAACCAGTCGAGACCAAGAGAAAGGAAGACCATTCCTCTGGGGAGTGGGACCACAAAGTCAGGGTTTGTAAAAGGAAGGCATTTGAAGTCTTGCTGCTCTTGATGTTCTCAAGTTGGTGGAGTGCATCTGGAGAAGACTGGATGCAGACTAGGAAGGGTTACCATGTACTCTGGAGAAATCCAGCCTGGTGGGCTGCCGATGAGTGAGTGGCAGATGGCCCCGCTCCGCCTCCCCTCTCTGTAGGTGCCTGCCAGTTGGCCACAGAGAGGGCCAAGAGTCCAGCTGTTGATCCCTCCTGTTTGGGCCAATTCTTGGGCCCTTTCTGTAGTACAAAGGATAGCAGCTAAGGGGACCTTCCATTGGTACTTGCAGTCCAACAGGGATAAAGCATAAACCCGAGAGAGGCAGGAACCTTTGTGCCAGCGGTCCCGGCATGGGGGCATCTTTAGAGTTTGCAAATGAACAGTCCAGCACCTGCCCCTCTGCTCAATCAGAATACTTGTTTTGGAGAGAAATGTGATTTTTTTGTTGTTGTTGTTTTGTGGTAGCCAATAAATTCTACATCTAAACGCCGATGTTAGTTTTCTCTTTCCTTTTCTTTTCTTTTTTGAATCAGAGTTTTACAGTATAGCCCAGATTGGCTTCACATTTCCTACATAGCCCAGACTGGCCTTGACCTCAGTCTTTTTGCCTCAGCCTTCTGGGTGCTGAGATTATAACATGAGCCACTATGTTTGCCTTGTATCTTTATTTTTAATTTAATGTAATTCTATTTTTATTTTTTATGTATTTGTTTTACCTGTACACACATATGTGCCTGGTGACCATGGAGGCCCAAAGAGGGCATTGAATCCCTTGGGACTGGAGTTATAGGCAGTTGTGAGTTGCCATGTGGGTGCTAGGAATTGAACCTAGGTCCCTAGAAGAGC
Organism: Ellobius talpinus; assembly: GCA_001685095.1. NCBI lineage: Eukaryota > Metazoa > Chordata > Mammalia > Rodentia > Cricetidae > Ellobius > Ellobius talpinus. The sequence continues at coordinate 11,213 of LOJH01025887.1, forward strand.
AGCCAGTCGCTTAACCACTGAGCCATCTCTATCCCCATGTGTTCATTTTTTAAAATACCATGTTTTCTAATAGTGCGCATGGTCCAGAAAAAGCCTGTTGTCCTTGTACCTTGACACCTCAGATAGGAAACCATCTACAGCAGCGGCTAAGGTTGTTTGTAGAAACTCTCCAGCTCAGAGAGCGCTGCTGTCTATCAGGCAGATCTGGTAGGGGTAGGGGTCATGGAGCACTTTCTAGCACTAACATCTCATGGCCAGAAAAGGGCAGGCAGCACATGGTAGGCTGTAGGGCTTAGCTCTTAGACACAGACGCCACTCCCTAGAGCTGCCCTTGAGTGGCTGGGAGAGCATGTTAGAGGCTGGCATCCTGAAGAGCCAGTGTGTACTTGCTTTAACCGCAAGACCGATGTGAAAGCAAGGCACATGAGCACCTGCATCTCCATACCCTGTCCCCAGCCTGCTATGGATGTCACCTGCTAAGGCTCTTCACGCCTCATGCTTGAGATCTATCAGCCGCAGAAGCAGGCACTGCAGGCAGTGTGGGCAGGTAGGAAGAGCCAGGTAGCTGCCAGGCCAGGCCACACTCCGACTGACCAAGGATTAGCAGGGGGAACAGCTGGAAGACCCTTGAGCTATGTTCTGCACTGACTCAGGATCCCCGTGGGACTGGCTCAGGGTGGTCCTGTTCACAGATGGGCCCTTTGCTGAGTCTCCTCTCTTCCTCATCCAAGCTCCTTCACTGCTTCTTTGGGTCACCTCTCAGATGAACCACTTACATCCAAATCCAGTGTGGAGTACTGCTTTGGGGGGAAATCCAAACAGAGAATCCCTTCTCCTTTCCCCACCCCTCCCTCCCTTGCTGCTCTCCTCACACCCAGGACTTTTGAAGTTATTCTTTCAGCCCCTCATTCCTTCCAGCTGGGTCAGATTCACAAATGGCACTTTGGAGGGGTCACTTCTTAAATAGTTACTTGTGAAAAATGACTTGTGGCCAAATAAATTTGGGACACACTCTGCCAAGCAAGGTCCCTTTGCTTGTTGCTTCCAGGATCTTTTAGACTGAGTAGCAGGCAAGTGGCGTATGGACTTCTTGGAGGGACAGAAATGGATGGTACTTCCAACCTCTTGGACTTCCTAAATAAAGACAAATTATTTTGATTTTAAGTTATATATATGGCAGCGTAATCTGTGTGGTGCCCCACATGTGGACATGTGTATAGTACCCATGGAGTCCAGAGAGGGTCTTGGATGCCCTGGAGCTGGAGTTGTGTGGTTGTGAGCTGCTGGATGTGGGTGCTGGAAATCAAATCTGGATTCACTGGATAATCCTGTGTTTTCCCAAGGTCCTCAAGTCAATTGTGTTTTCAGAGCTCCTTGGTCAGGTAAGGTGAAGCAGGCAATCTAAGGAGAGTTCAGTAATGTGGGGCTCTTCTGGATTAGGCTAGGCACACCCTCTTCTAATAACAACGGGAGACCTAGCTCCTTTACATGCACATACAATGCATATCCCTCTGTAACCAGGTAGCTAGCAACCTTGGCTCACCACCTGGGGCAGGTTGCACACTCCTTGAAACAATGGGATAAGCTCCTCCTTCCCTAACAACACTTAGACAGTTTCTATTCAAATATATTCCCAGTGTGTCTTGGTATGAAGAATAGAAAGGCTGATCTGGCCTCAACTGGTTTTGGGTGTACATGCAGGATAAGGCAAAACTGTGTCCTGGAGTAAGCTTTTTGGGAGAATCCTCTATTTTTACCATCTTATGCCTTTGCGTAACAGGGTGTGCATGGTGAAAGTCAGATGCATTATGGGAAGGGGTATGCGCAGCAGAAAGCTGATTGGATGACCAAACCTATGAATTAAAACAACCATCCTCACTCCACCTCTTAGAAACAAACGCTTCATTCTTTTGGGTACCATAAAAGGAAACCCCGAACAATAGTTGGAGCCTTGAGTCTCCTCACTCATGACAGTGTGTCCCTCCCTAATCTGTTACTGTCTCTTTGGTCTGATTAAAGTTACTTGCTGTTTTTAACTTTTCGCAAATTGGCATGAGCCCCTATTTTCAGTTCTTTGGATAAGAGGCCAAGAACCTAGAAATACCCAATGCAACACTGACAGCTCTGACCACCAGTAAGAAAGGTAGAACACTCACAGGTTCTGGGATTAGGATGCAACCATCTTTGGATGGGAGAGGAGTCCCTCTTTGGTCTGTCATGCCGAGTCTCGCTGTTTAAAGTCCTACCTGTCCAACACCGTGAAACTTTGTAGTTGAGAATGGGAGGCTTCTAGATGGGAATATGCAGGGCTCTAGTCCTTGTCCCTGGGCCAAGGGGTACATATATGGGAGAGACGTGTAAAATGAGTCTCGGCTCTCTTGTTTTTGAGATAGGGTTTCATTTCACTCAGGCTAGGCTGGCCTCAAACTCAGGATGGAGCTGAGGCTGGTTTTGAACTGATTTTCTGAACTCCACGCGAGTGCTGAAATGCACTTGGGTATCTTACAGACACGCACCACCACATTTGGCTTTCTATCTTTCTCTTTCATTCCTTGGCTCCAGGCAGATTTATTTGCTCTTGAGGAGGCTGGAGCGGCCTGTCACTATCCAGACCTCGCAAACCGGCAGACTCAGTTTCCTCCCTCTCAGGTGTTTCTTCTGTTTACTTTTGGTTTCTTACGGAGTTAACTGTTTCCTCCAACCTAGGCAGACATTTTAGTTCCCAGCACTTGGGACCCCATCTGACCACTCATCTCTTCTAGTTCTCCAAGGTAGGCTGGACTGGAAGGGGGCGGGGGTGAAAACACCAGGCATGGTTCCAAAAGTTTCCCCTCTGGACTTCTCTGTTTGAACCTGTCCAGCTCCTTCATGGCAGCTTTCTAGTCTGGTGCCTGGCTCCACATTGGTCCGCTGCAGCCTGGTGTATTTCTTGTCCAGAGAACCAGTTATGTTTTCTGGGTCCTCGAGAGAGAAACTGCTTTTACTAGCTGTCCATGTGCTTAGCTTTGGGGGAACAATGCGGATTAGCAGGGAGGTGGGACACGGGATAGTCAAGGACGGCTTTGGTCTCCAGAGACTGCCATTTTTCCAATGGGAGAATGGAGACAATGTGGTAGTCAGAGTCCAGAGAGACAGTATACCAACCCATGTCCTTGGAGTTTCTGGATCCAGCCATGCCTGAAGTCTGATTTATCACTTGATAATTTAGTTACATGAACCAGTTAGTTTTCTTTCTTGCCTCTTGCAGTTGAGTAAAGGGGAGGGTGATGGTTGGTGTTCAGAGCCTGCCAAGGGGTCAAGCTCTCCCCTTCAATAGATACACACCTATGCTACCCTGCAGTCACTCCTCAGGTCCTGGAGTGTCATGCTGGGTGTGGCAGTTTTGTGGCTGAGGCTGTGATAACAGGGTGGTCACCCTGGGATTTCTTGGTGATATCCTGGGCAGCTATAGCCCTGTGGGCAAAGGTGTGCCTAGCCTTCAAGTTCAGGTCCACTAGCCTTGCCTAGAAAAGGGCTCCTGGGCTCCAGAGAGCTAACTTGGGCTTGGGAAATACACAGCTCAGCAGAACAGAACCAAGGATACTGGATCGTCTCCCTCTGATGATAAAGCTGTGGCCTTCCTGCTCATGTCCAGTCCCTGGTGAATCATACTAGCGTCAGAGAATGCAGATAGGAACACCTGTGCACGAGTGTGGGCTACATGAGTGTGTGCAGCACATGGGTGTGCAGATGGGAGCCCTGCGTGCAAGGGCTACTGGTACGGCTATTTGAGTAAATGTGTATGAAGCTACAGGATGGAGGTGAGAGTTGACCAATGATGCCATATGAGTGTGTGTGTGATACCCTAGCTATACAGACTTGGTTTGTGTGAGTGCAGGCTTAACCCGGTGACGGTGGATGTGGCACGAGGTGGCCATGGAGCGCTGTAGCCTTACTAGTGTCTTGTTCTCCCCCAATGAGGAGTTTCCTCATTGTAGGGTGGACTCTGTGACAAGGAACAGTGGCGGCAGGGAGCCAGCAGGTGGCAGTGTGGGCTTGAGTGTGGACAGTGCGGGACGGGGCAGCCCTACATTTCTCCAGCAGGGACATGGAATTTCCAGAAGGAGCCTGTGGGTCCATCTCACAACTGCCCCCCTCCCGCTTGTGTAGGATAACACCCCAGTTTCAGGGTGTTATCTTGGGGGCTCAGCCAATGCTAGGGCACTGAAATTCTAGTGAAAGGGAAACATGTCCACAAAAGGAAGTCAGGCTCCTACTGTAAAGAGGTCACCAGGCAAAGCCTCCATCTGAAGGGCGGTAGGAAAGGGGAGTGCTTCTGCAGAGGGGAGCAAAAATCATATTTCTGTCTGAATGTCATTTCCTATTTTTCTTGGCAAGATAAGCTTTTGGAGAACAGAAGGCCAAAAGGTGGTACCTGGTGTGCTTGGAATCAAGTCCTGAAATTGGTGGCTTGTCGTGTTCACACTAACATCAGACAGGTCTCAGAGAAATTACACCAGTTTTCACAAAAACGTAAGAAGGGGGCTGGGGAGATGGCTCAGTAGGCCAAACGCCTGCTGAGCAAGCGTGAGTTCAGGTCTCCGGTACCACAGAAAATGCCAGATGCAATAGCATAGGCTGGGAGGTGGAGGCAGGAGGTTTTGGGGACCTGGCTAGCTAGACTAATAGGTGTCTCCAGGAACTAGAGAAGCAGAGGGTTACATAGCAAAATCTTGTTTCAACAAAACAAAACAAAACTAATAAATAAAAGCAGAGGAACACAAAAGGAACTCCTATGAAACTGACCATGCAAACACCACTGGCTTCCAGAGCACAACCTGGCCTCACTGGCTCAAACCTGAGGCGTAGCCAGCTGGGCGTGTCAATATTCAGAGGCAGATTTAAGATTGCTTCCATTTAGGGGGTTCCTTTCCTCTCAATTAGCAGCCATAGGGAGCCTCAGTACATGCCTTTGAAAGTTACTTCTCTCTGCATCTTTGTTGATATGATGTATTTATTTTGAACACAGTAAAGATACATTGCTGCTTATTCAGCCTAATCCAGGAAGGAGAAAAGCTGTTCTGTAGATCCCTCTGACATGATGAGGAGGCAGGGATGGGTTTTCTCTCCCCCCCAACACTTTACAGAGCCACAGAAACAGATTGCATTTCTTAAAAAGCCTCTCATCCCTGGGGTGCATCTGAAAGGCGATACAGTACAACAGACATATTTTTGCCTAGAAAGCAGAATGCCAGCAAGGTGGGCAGAACTGCTTGTAAACACAGTTCCCTCTCCCAGGTGGAGAATGTGACTCTAGCAGGCTGCTCACAGGATGCTACAGAACGGTGGGTGGGTCCCTTTTGGCTCTGCATCAGAATAAATGCTATTTCTATAGGAAATAGAATTCAAGATAGCCATCCTTGTCACCCTCTGCTTAAGAAAGGGATTGCTGAATTTTCTTAGCCCTTCATTGGAGAAGTTGAAATGTGGGAGGAGGGTCAATGGGGTGGGTCTGCTGCTTCGGGATGAATGACAGACAAAAGGAGGGGAGTGGGGGAGGCAGGGTGTCTTGCTCCCTGCCAGCGGCAGTGCCAGCAGGACGCTCCTCAAAGATGCTTAGCCATCACCTTGGGCAAGCTGGGTCTTCAAAGATCACCTCTGTCACCTTATATAGTCTTTGATGGAGTTCACAGGCCAGGATCTGAAACTTTCTCCAGCCAGCCGTCTCCACATACCTCCTTCTGCGACAGGATGCTGGCAACAGACAGTAGTCTTCTCAGAGTGGCATGGTGTTTTTTTTTCAAGTGGGGTCCATATTCCTTTTATTTTTGTCTCTGCATATGTCCCAGAGAGGCAAGGCCACAATTCATCAACTCAGTCCCCAGCCGTGATTGCCATCCCGGATGACAGCACTGACTCTTAGATTAGCTTGAAAGCTCTCAGGCTCAGGCTGCCAGGGCTGGCTGGGCATTGACTGAGCAATGGGCCCTTCTGTGCCCCAGAGTAGTGTCCAGGTAGCACTGTGTTGAGACTACTCATACCTTGTTTTCCTTGAACTCCCAGTCCTGGTATGGGCATGGGAAGAACCGTGACCCTCCTCTATGACACATGCCCGTGGGCCTGTCCTCCCCCTGTACCTTGGGTGGGTGTCTGAGCTAACCCACTAGCACCACCAAGCTGAGGACATTGAGACAGCAAGGGGCTCAATGGGCTGTGAGGACCTCCAGGTCATGCCTAAGCCACCAGACCTGTTTCTCCACCGTGTAAGTGGCGGGATGGTGACAATGGGGCTTTTCTGCCCTGGAGTTGAAAGATAGGCACAGTGAGTAGAGGGGCCCCACTGGGACCTGTCTCGGCTCCCAGTGGGAAAAGCCCCGGGGTAGGAGTTGTGGCAGCAAGTGGACCAAGCAGTTTCTGCAGGAGAATCAGATTGTGGCCACAGCCGAGAGGAAGCTGGGGAGAGGGAAGAAAGTAGGGCTTCCTACCTCACCTCTGCCCAGCAGTGTTCAGAGAGGCACTACCACCAGGTGCAAGGCTGGGGTTGGGGGAGAGACACCAGATGGGGGACACTTCCTCTAAAGAAAACCTTCCCAGGTAAGTTTTGTAGTAGTGGGACCTGTGTCTATGCAGGTGTCTGTGTGTGTGTGGTATGTGTCCATGTGTGCACTTAGGGTCTGCCAGTGTATGTGTGTAGTCATATATGCATGTGCACGAGCTGTATGTGCACCTGTGTGCCCGGAGGAGATAGGGTAGCCTTGAAGGACCAGTGGGACTTATGGGCTGGGTCACTCACACAATCCTCTCAGGGCTGGCAGTTGGAGCCTGGATTGGCGTGGTTGAGCCCTGGGAGTTAGCCGGCTGTGGTTCTGGTCCTGGCAGTGGCAGCAGGTCAGATGGGGAGCCTGCTCCACACACAGCTTCATAAGGTGGCAGCGTGTCCATGGAGACAGTGTGGAGGCCACTCTGGCCCTGGGTCCTCTGCTCCTGCTGATGGTGGCTGTGGCTGCTGCCTGAGTCTAGGACGCCATTGAGCGTGGGGCAGGAGCCAGGAAAGGAGTAAGGTGGCGGTGCATCCGTGGGGACGTACAGCTGAGTGGCCCCTGGTCCCACACACTCCTCATAGCTGTGAGAGAAGAGTTTTCACTCAGGGGTTATGGATCCCAAGACCTTAGGGCAAGTGAAGAGTCTGTTCTGTGTGCCGAGGCGCTGCCCTCATTGTGGAAGACGGCCGGCCTCACAAATGCTGGCTCCTATGAGACTACACTTGTTCCCAGGGAGGATGATCTGACACCCTTGAGACACAGGTCCTGCGTCGACTTTACCTCACATCCTGTGTGAACCCAAGCTAGTCTCTCTCTCTCTCTCTCTCTCTCTCTCTCTCTCTCTCTCTCTCTCTC
>LOJH01025888.1:479-18587 GCA_001685095.1 Ellobius talpinus
GAAGATATCTCAATTAAGGGAGCCATTTTAGGGTTGGCAAGAGACTTGGCTCTATAGGGGTTCCCAGGTGTCCACGGAGATGTCCCCAGCTAGGTACTTGGTCAGTAGAGGAGAGGGTGCCTGAACTGGCCTTGTCCCATAATTACACTGATGAATATCTTGACTATCACCATAGAACCTTTCTCCGGCGATGGATGGAGATAGAGACAGAGACCCACATTGGAGCACTGGACTGAGCTCCCAAGGTCCAGTTGAATAGCAGAAGGAGGGAGAAGATCAGCATCGACTCTTTTCCCATTGTCTAGATTGTCTCTCATATCAACGAGCTTTTATTTCTTAGGCTCAGGACATAAATGAAGTATGATATCCCAAAGACAGTTTAACCTAACTTAAAATAAGAAATTCTCTTCCTTAGGAAGGTTATTGTAAATTCAAAGATTGGAAGCATAAACCTGAGGGCGTTGGAGATGGCTCAGCAGTTCATAGTGTATATTGCCCTTCCTGAGAGCCTGAGTTCAATTCCTAGCACCATCAGAGGTGACTACAGCTCACCTTCTGATGCCCCTGACTTCCTCAGGTTTACACATACATGTGTTGTACATACATCAAAATATGACTAAAAATAAACTACAATAATTAAGAGCATAAACCTTTTGGGGGCTCTGTTAGCTCTCCATGATATAATTTTGTATTCTATCTTGACGACAGATGTGGGCATCCTTGAATGAGGACATGAAACTCCTGACAGATGGATTCTTTCAGACACTTATACTGAAGTAGAAACTGCTGTTCCGTCTTATTAAATCAAACTGTACCATATTTCCATATCATTTAAAACACACGATAAAAAGAGAAAAAGTTATCAACTTGATTATTGAACTTAGGTAGACCAGACGTTTTGGTCTTTTTATAGAATTTACTTCCATTTTCTGTTTAAACACCAAATTCAATTAAAATTAACTGTGTATAAGTGTACATTTCTATTGGACCATATAATTGGAAGCCCTGCTATAACAATCCTTCAAGTACCAAATCATAAATAACAATCCCATTTGTGAGAACTATTTGTTTGCCCTTGTCAACTAACCACTAGCAAAAGGCCTTCTCAACTCTGATTACTCTGAACATAGATAATGAGCTCTTCCTCCAATTTTATTGATTTCCTCATTACTCCACAAAAACATATTGATTTATATTTTCTTGTACAGCTACTGGTTGACTTTATCTTTCATTTAATTTCACAGAAAGCCAAATTTGTTCTTGAAATTAACACTACAGAATCTTTGAAGGGAAAAGAAGTCAGAGTCAACTAAATCTATCTATTTATTTATTCATTTATTTTGGATTTTTTGAGATGGGGTTTCACTGTAGTTTTAGAGCCTGTCCTGGAACTAGCTCTTGTAGACCACACTGGCCTCAAACTCACAGAGATGAACCTGCCTCTCCCTCCCAAGTGCTGGGATTAAAGGTGTGCACCACCACTGCCTGGCTTCACCTAAATTTAAAAGAGGGTAATCTGCTCTCAATTATCTGTGACAGTAGAGTTAAAACAATGATAGTCTCAAAGTACCCAACCCCCATGCCTTATCATTACAAACTTGGAAATCATCTGTATTACAATCAACATATAACTGAGTTTGGTGACACAGAATTTAAACTAATGATGAGAAAATTACATTATCTACTACAACCAAAGCCAAATAAAACATCAAAATTTAAGCCTCACACATATCCTTATATATATACAAAACTGTCTTCAATATATATATATGAAAAATTATTTTTTTAATTCTACAAAACTTTCACCAGACAATGAGTGATTTAAGTTGAGAATATGCCAAGGATAGTTTAGTGAAAAGTACAATATCAGAAGGGTCAGAACTAGCCATATTATTCAATATCAATGCAATATATTATTCCATATGTGTGTATTACATATATGTTATAATGTAAATATAAAAATGTAAAAGTATGCATATTGTGTGTGCACACACATGGATGAATTTGTTGCATGTGTGTCATACCTCTATACAGCATCAATGCAAACCTGGACAAAGTGAAAGATAATGAGGGGATTAGGGTGATAGCATTTCAGAACAGATAGTCATGGAAGACTTGCTGAAGATATATATTGACAGCATAGGTGGCAGAAGGTAATCAGGTGGGACCATGGATGTTCAGTTGTAAGAGTGAGCTGGTAGGTAGATAAGGTCTCAGGAAAACTAGCCCATATATTAGGAACATATAGGATGGTGATGTTTAGACAGATGGGAAAATAACATGGGGAGAGGAAGAAATGACAGTCAACAGAGACATCTCATGTATCTCTACTCAAGGTCTCCCTGAGCCTGCCTAGAGACTTAAATAACGACATCACTTTCTCTGGAATAAAGTTTACATTGAATTTGATACCATTTTGCATTAAAATGGAAACAGATTAGAGATTTCCAAGCCTTTCATCAGAAGCAGATGGTCTTTTTAATAAATTCAGTCTTCTGAATAGCTGTTATTACATGAAGCAAATAAAGTTACAGCATTCATTTTGGTTGAAGTCTCATAGTCTCAAAGATGCTTATTGCTGCTCTCCCTTGAAATCCCACTTCTTCACAGAGCCCAGCTTTGAAAGGTGTGGCTTAGTACTTCTCCCAATTGTTACTCTGTGATGTGAAATGTATGAAGATCCATCAAAAGCTACAGGTGTTACGCATCAAGGAGATTTACCAGCCAAGAAAATCATTTTCCTTCCAGGTTCAGGCAGATAGGTAGATAGATAGATAGATAGATAGATAGATAGATAGATAGATATTCATTCACTGTGTATATCACAAGCTTTTTACATGAGCTTAATTTTATTAGCTACCTAACTATAACCCAGAGAAGTCAGTCACAGACAAATCTGTGATTCCTAGTATATCTTGTTTTAAATACTTTTTGAAAAATATATTTGGGCTTAGGCATACATGCACATAATTATATATATATGTGTGTGTGTGATATCGAATATATGTATGTATATGGTTTTATAACAGAAAGAAAGGAAAAAGAAAGGCTAGAAATCTGTCAGAGGTGTAATATAATTTATCATGTCCAAGAAAATGTCTTACCTACTATGTCATAATGTTGTAAATTTATTTCTTCTAAGGAAAGTACTTTTCCAGGTAATTTCCCACATAGATTATGAGTGGTGTGACTAGGAAATTAGTTTACAGGGAGGTGTAACTTTCTTCTTCTTACTAGTTTTGGACTATGGTTTATTTCGTTAATTTACACTGAGCTCAAATGCTATTTTAGAATTTGTTCAATAGAAAATAGAAGTTAGATAACATAGAGCACTTTTAATTAGCTCTTAGATTTGTTTGGAGTACTTAGCTAAGGTTTGAGATATTTAAGGAAGCATTTATTTTGTTAAATATGTCACTACAACCATAGGTTATCTTCCTCTCTAGGTTTCTTCAAGCAAAGAGCTATTGACTTAGTGTTTCAGGGAAGTGTGCACTAAGAGCTTGCCATTATAGCTGCTTTAGGAGGCTTTTGGGAGCATTCCAATGGTACTTTGGAAAGAAGATGAACTTTAGCCAAGGAGAGAAGAATTTTTGACCTTTTTTTTTTTAAAAAAAACTGCAAGGGGTTTTAGCATTTCTTGGTTAAAGAGGTTTTTAAGTACAGCATTGTTAAAAAGAAGAGATAAGCTACACTGAAGGCTGAGAGCAGGAACGCAACATCAAGGTCTGCCTGGACTACAGAGTGAATTCAAAGGTAGCTTGGGGAATTTATCGGGATCATATCCCAAGCACAAAATAAATAAATAAAAATAGGGATGAAGATAGGTCTCCTTATTAGAGCACTTGGCTATCAAGTAAGCTCTTGGTTAAATCCCCAGTACTGCTTGATGGAGGTGGGGTTATACTTCAATAGAGTCAATATTGAAGTTTTCTTTCTCAGAAGCTATTAGTTAACCAAAAATTAAAATTATCTCTTAATTAAGCAAAGTTAAAGTCATAAAGCTTAGAGTAGCAAATAAAAAAACCCACCTTCCACTAGGACTTAATGAGTCTTCATATGAGAAGTAAAAGGAGTTAATATACATACAGGTCCTAGACAGATGGCCAAGAAGTTATGAGCGCCCGTAGCCTTGGGAGAGGACTGCAGTTCGGTTTCCAGCACCCATATTAGGCAGCTCACAACATATGTGAATATAAGATTGTGAAACTGCTGGAAGCCAGCTGTGGTGCATATATCTTTAATAACAATGCTGGGGTGGCACAGCAGAGAGATTCTGTGGGTTTGAATTCAGCTTGGTCTACACAGTGAGTCCCAGGCCAGAGAGAACTACATTGTGAGGACCTGTCTCAGAAACAAATAGACAAACAAAACTCCTCAAGACTTTTCTGGTTTATTTCAAATTGGATTATGCAAAATACTTAACTTGGACAGGCAAGAATTTAGGACATTGCTAAAGAAACTGTGGGAGAATTGAGGAAAGATTTAGCTGATGAACAAGTTATTCATCATAATATTCATTTGATTTCATTTATTTAACAGTCTTACCTTCCAGAAGACATACCTTATGGAGCAAGTAGCTATATTATTGGGTGTATTTTCAATACTGTTTAACATATATAGAGAAAAATATCCTTCATTATCAATATTGCATAACATAAAAACAAGAAATTATCTTGGCTTCAGATCTCATTTCCAACATTGCAATTCTGTATTTCTTTTCTTTAGAATGGCAACATTTTGAAGCAAGTGATAATTATGATCAAGTCTCTCTTTTGGTTTTCAAAATAATCTCTTGATTATTGATCTACAGTTAGTATATAGAACCAAATATTGGGCCACTCAGTTTATGTGAGTTTATAAATTGTATACTGTATAAAGATATTTTTCATTTAAAAATATCTTGAAAGAACTTTATATATCTATCTGAATAGTTAAAAAATTAAACAGAAGCAAAACTTATGACAAAATTCATGAAGAAATAACAGACAATATAAAAATCTTTGGTACTTGGGTTTACAAATGCCTTTCATAGAGTTAAGTGACAATGTTTTGATGGGTATTAATTTGTTTGTTTTTAAGGTATGGTTGACTGTGAACTGATGATCATGAAAATGATTTGCAGATGTTCTGAGCCATTCTGACTCTTTTAACGTACAGTTATAATTCTGATTGGTAAAGAGCATAGAAAATATCACTCCTGTATTTACCACAAGGAAAATGATCAACAAAACAAGACCTCAGAGCATTTTCTTGGAACTTTCAGAGAACTGAGGTCACAGAAAAAAATTACAGCATTAAAACAGAAAATTCAAGGATTCATTGCCAGCTTCTTCGTCCCTACACCAAAAACTTGGGGAGCCACAATGTGGAATTTTAAAGGAATTTTAACCAACTTTAAAAACTGGTTTGAATTTGTAGAAAAATTAAAAAAAAACTTCCTAGTAAATGTTATTTTAGGTCAAACCTTAAAGTTTTATGAGTTTTACCTTTAGACATTGTACAAAGTTCTCAGTAACAATCACAAAAGATTTCCTAGTGGTTCTGTTTTGGGGGTGGGTGGGAGAGTTAGCCTTATTAGAAAAATGGAACAATTCCATAGAAAGGTCTCCTATTCAGAGAAGCTGACTTGTTACAGCTTTTCAATGCTAAAAAAAAAATAATAAATGTCCCACTTTGTTTGCTCTGAGCTTCATGTCTCACTTAGGCAGGAGAAAACAACAGTACGGACAACAAAGTGCCTAATAACAGAAGTTCCCACAAAGACTGAGATGTAAGTGATAGATCATAGAAGCCAACCTTTGCCACATTTTAGTTTGACAATGGGATTCCAGTTCTAATGGTGGTTCCCAGTTGAAGAGCTGCAAGTGCAAATCCTTTGAGAAGGAGGGATTAGAAAAGTCTGAAGTCAACAGCAAAGACAGAACAATGCAGCTACAGCAAGTATCAAGCATAGAGCATGCTTCTCTGACATCCCACTAAAGCTAATTTACTTCAAACTCTTTTACAGGAAAAAAATACATTATCAACAATATCTTTTAAGACATGCTAAAGGATAATATATCTCTTCATCTCTCTCTTTTTCTTTCTCTGTCTCTTCATCTCTCTCTCTCTCTCTCTCTCTCTCTCTCTCTCTCTCTCTCTCCTGTGTATGTTTTAACAATTTAACAATCAGAGTCAAAATCATATGTGACACGATCTTAAATCAACTGTAAATAATACCTTCTGGAATATTGTGGGGAAAGTAAACAAAATACAAGGAGAACAGACCATTAAAAAAAGGAAAATGCAAAAAGTCAAGTTCATGGTGATAGAAATGACTGTAGCAAATGTTTCTTATAGGCTTGTCAGTACACTTGACATAATTGAAAAAAGGGACCAGTGATCTCAGGGATCTTGAAAACAAATCAATTAAAATTCTCTGAACTGAAAAGCAAAGAGGTTGAGTAATTAAGTAAAAAGCAATAACTTTTCAGGGCAATAAAATGCAATAAACATATAACAGAACATTTGAAGGAGAAAAAAATAGAACAGAAAGAATATTTTGATTATTAAAACAAGGCAGACACTAAGTTACAGATTCAATAAGCTCAAAAACACGAAGTCGAAAATATGAACAAAACAAACTAGAATGTGATTCTTAAAAAATCGTAAATTAAGCCAAAAGAGACCCAAATATATTACCTATAAAAAAAGCAAGAGCAAAAATTACAAAAAGAAAACAGTTGGCACTGAGCAGGAACCTTCCTTTCTCATGGTTAGCTTTCAGAGGACTAGAGCATGCCATGCAGGCTCCTGGTCCAGGATAGTCATCAACAGCTTTACAGAGCTGCATAACCTGGGGGCAAAAACAACAATCTTACAGGAAAGGGTGTCCTCTGCTATAATAGTGGCATGGTTGTTTTAGGGGTAACCAACTGGCTTCTAATTGTGTTTGAGGCCCAGTCTGCTTCTGTCAGCCCTTGACTGGTGAGACCATAACCAGAAAGAAAAGCCCATTACTACTATTTTTCTAAATAAACGTGTTGTCAAACTACCTTCTAAATATTGATGTTTATATGTGTAGCTTAGTAATCTACTTTGCCTTCACCATAAAAATTTCTTATTGTTGCAGAAAATGGCTAAAGCAGAAACTCCTGGCTGGTCAAAGTGCTGAGTAATGGTAATAGGGCATCTCTCCTTTTCACTCCAAGGATCAGTGAATGTCCCTGAAAGAAGGAACAGGAAAAAAGTTAAAGAGTTAAAGAATGGAGACATGTATAACAAAATGCCGTTTCCTGGACACAGAGGAGCTGCTGCATTCATGAATTCAGTGCAGCCTCGGATTATCTGGACAAGATGTACACACAGTTAATTATGTCAGGACATTGTCATTGGTGGAAGAGGGGACCATAAGACCCCTAGCTCCCTGAATTACTCTTGACAGTCAATGGATACTAAAGTATGGAGTGTTGTTTTATGTAGTGCAGGCTCTGATGGAATGCCCATGGTCTTGGAAATAACCTCTCACCTGTCCTGTGGAAACAACTCTAATTAAACCCTTGGGTTACACATAAACATTAGACATAAAGGGTGAAGGGGAGCTTTTTGGAAAGAAGGATTTCCATGTGAGAGGGTGGGAGATACAAGAGGAGAATGAGGGGTACAAATAACTAAAAGTTATTTTAAGTACATGAAACTATCAAAGAATGAAGAAAAGAAAGATATGATATTTTGCAATGCCTGAAAAAAGAGAAATTAATAGAACTAGACAAAAATCAAACATTTCTGATATGTGAAAGATATTCCCAAGATAGTAAAAATGCAAAACATATGTTGAAGAATATATGTAAAAAGGAATGTCTAATAAAATCATCTAGAGATACTATGTGAGCATATTAAATTATTAGCAAATAATTTAAGATTAAATAAAAATAAAGTTGAAGGTAGTGGCACATGAATAAAATTCTAGCATTTGAGAGGCTGGGGCAAAGTTATCCTGACTTTGAGAACAGCATGTCTACAGAGGGAGAAAATGGTTAAAAACAAAAAATCCAACAAAAACAATGATATTACCTTCATAACCCACGTGGGATTAGTGCAAAACCTCTTGTGAACAAGCTGGCCAACCAGCAGATATGTGTCCTAGGGACAAGGATTTGTTTAGTAAAGTCCTGTCGTAAAAGTTCAAGGGGCTGAATACTGATCTCCAACATCATCAGTGCTTCAGTGTACATCTGTAATCTCAGAGCTGGGGAGGCAAAGAGGAAGGATCCCTTGGCACTGCTAACTGGGTAGCCAGTCTAACTGAATCAATGAGTTCCAGGTTCTGTGAGAAGCACTGTCTCAAAAAGTAAGGTAAAGAGGAACTGAGTAAGATAGAAAATGTCCACACACACATAAAGAGAGAGACAGAGAGACAGACAGAGGTAGACACAGATGTACAGAGAGAGACCTTGCTCATGCCTAGTAGGAATAAAATCTGTGGTATCTATTTGGAAGGTGAAGCAGTAGTTTGCTCTTAGACAATGCTGTGATTGCGCTTATATCTATCTATCTAATTTTAAAAAAAACTTCAAACAAAACCAGCTTCTGGAATAAGGTACCACTATGCATACTATACATTATACCCCCAACTGGAGACAGCTAATATGTCTGTCCTTTGATAGGTGAATGCATAAATAAATAATGCCATCCCTACATTAGAATATTACTCAGTGACAAAAGGAAATGTAGCTATCAATCCAAGTAAAAGTATGAGCTAATCTCAAATGCAAATTGCTCAGTGAAAGAAAATAGTTTTAGGCATGTGTTTTGTGATTCAAATTATGTAACATAATAGAAAAGGAAAATTACAGTAATGGCAAAATATCATTGTTTACTAGACTTGAGTTGGGAAAAACTTGAGGCAAGAAAAACAATTTTTTTAAGACAAGGTCTTACTGCATAGCTCAGGCAATCCTAAAACTCTCCTGATCTTTTTGCCTCAGTCTCCTGAGTACTAGGATTACAAGACTGCACCAACATGTCTGGATAGGCACAGAAATTTGTTTAGGTTAGTGAAGCTATTCTTTGTTACATTGCAGTGAGGAGGGCTGATAATTTCAGTCAAACCTCAAAAGAGTCTCGAGCACAAAGTGAAGCTTAGGGTCTGCAAATTAAAATCAAAACACTAAGGAGGTTTAAAGATTCCCAGGGTGGAATTCAGAACATAACAACACATTCTGGCTCTATAACCAACACGAAACAACTTCGCTGAAGGGATTATTTGAGAGGTGGATGCTTACCTAAGGACTTTTGAAAATTAGTAGGGCCTGTAAGACGAAAGGCAAATGGAACCGTACATAAGCCCTGCTCTCTGGTAAATGAAATTATTCTCCATGAGGGTGCAGCTTAACAGTGCTAATATTACTGCACATGTTCTCAAGTGGACGATTAGGTAGGTTGATGATGGAGAACGGGAGCGAGTTCTCTCTGTTGGAGTGTGGAGTTGCTAACCAACAAGGGAGGGTAGGTAATTTGTGTTAATGGACTGGACCTGGAGACATCAACATGAACTCATATTTAGCTTAATGAAGATGTGGATGGCTACATATAAAAATATTTATAGGTATGTGTGTATACATGGCTTCTTATAAAGGCGTGCATTTCATCTGTTAGTGAAGAGGGTCTAGAAGCAATAATATTCCAGTATCTATAAGCATATCTTCAAGTAGGTATTTGTTTCTATTGTAATTTTTTTTCAAAAGGAACCAGCATAGAAACTGCCACTTTGCTAAAAGGAACATAAAGAATTGCAACCACTTAATGTAAATTGGATGGGATTCCAGAACAGAACATGATACAAAAAGAAAAGTCCTGAAAAAAAATATTGAATTGTGAAACAATATATAAATATTGGTTAGTGATTTGCAGCAAGTTTATCATACTATGAAGCACGATTAATAAAACCTCAGAGACAGCAAATGGGGTTCAACCTGAAGATCCCGAAAAGCAAAGCAGCTAGCCACTGGCTGTTACCTCGACCTCAGTTCAAAATGGCAATCCTGACTACAGGAATCTCAGAAGGAGACTGTGTCTGAAAGCTGTTTTCTCCTGCTTTATAATCCTCTCTAGAACTAAGAATAAAGGCATGTGCCACTCAGTTTCTATGACAACTAGTGAGGCTACTGGGATTAAAGGTGTGTGTTACCACTGCCTGGTCTGTAAGGCTGACCACTGGGGCTGGTTTACTCTCTGATCTTCAGTCAATCTTTATTTATTAAAATACAAATGAAATGCCACTACAATACTAATTCAAGCTGTAAATGGAGCTGCATAGTGTGGGTAGGAAATATGGAAATTTTAAAGTAGTTTCTTAAATCCATAGCTAAACCACCAATATTTCCTTTAAACACTCCAATCTTTTAGTTAATTTTACGGTGACCATGGAGCAAGGACATACTTATGTAGTTATGAAGTCAACAAAGGCTATTGCCTGAGACAGCTGAGAAAATTTCTGACTTAGAACCACTTTGTATAGTCTTCTGTAAACTGTTGGCCACCAAGTGACACAGGATGGCACCAACTATGCATACTCATATGTTTTCTTACTTGCCATTTACTTAGGGGAAAACGTGAAGACTTGCTAACAGAACACATCTTTGCAATTCTTCAGTATGTGGTCTTCACTTAAGAGGTAGGGTTGAACTTCAGATCACCTTGGAACACTGCTATCTGGCTCACTTAGAGTGCCTGTCTATTAATGCTGACATTTTCCTCTGAAGCTCCATTTTCTTACTTCAGGCAATAGGCTACTAAGAAAAAAACTAAGCCAGAAAAGGCAGCTTGAAATTTATGGTCTTATTGTACTTATGAAATTACGAAAAGGAACGAGCCTTGTCTGTGCTAGCCACAGACGAGTGTTGCTATAACTAAAATTTACAGGATGCATAAAAAGAATCACATCATCAGAGTGCCGTAAATTCCAGCTGCCCAGTCACCCCAGAAAATTCCCAATGGTTCATCATGCCCTGAAGTTTAAATGGTTGTTCTTAAGAAGCAAAGGTAAGTGACAGGTTAGATACATAAGCCAATGATGATACCGTTTCATTTCTTCAATTTAGAATGGATAGATGGGAAGAATAATCCACTTAGGAGAACTGAGTAGATGGTCTGTGGGTAATTTTATTCTATCTTCTAATACAGGATTATCTAAGCACAAGGCCATAAGAATAGAAAAGCACAGATGTAGTATCAAAGACAGAACATTTTCTTGTGTGTACAATCTGATGACCTGTGGCAATGCACTACTGGGGGATAGAATCCCTGTGCTGCGTAAGCCAAATAAATGTTTTGAAAAAAGTTCAATTTTATGCAAAGGAAACTGAAGGCTACTGAATCACTATGAATTTTTAAATTTAGGAATATTATTATGGTTATCGTGCAAAATCAATGAGAAGATGGTCACAGTTACCCAGGTGAGAGATGGATAAAGTTCGAGTAAGACAGTCATAATAAAGATGGAAAAGAGAGAGTATCATTCTAATAGTTAGTCTCCAGTGAGAAAGAAGAGTGAAAAAAAATCCGTTGACTGGCTGGGGTACTAGGATAATGTTGATGCCTTCTTTTAGACAGTGATGAAAGAGTTGCACGATCTTAAGAGAAATTGCCTAGAAATGGGCTTTTAGATGGAGCTTTGTCTGTAGGATTTTTGTATTGAAGTGCTCTTGGGAAGATAATGAAGGAGGTACTGGGTACATAGAAGCTCAGATCCAGTTATAGCTGTGACTGATGCCTCAGTTGGCCAAACAGGAGCTGCAAAGCTAGAAAGAGCCATTTGGAATGATCTAATTTTGAGACAAGGCTATAGAGCCTCTATATTCCTCATCAGCCTATGTCATTGTCCTCAGTGTGCTGCCTGGAGAAAGGCCAACCTCTGAACAAATGAGTTCTTTGTAGTCTGGGACAATTCCCAGTAGGTTATCCCACTGCATATGTTTCCAGCAGTATGAGCTTTGGGGTGGCCAGAGAGTGAGGTTGAAAAGGATACTAAAATACTACTATAGAGTTAAATTTTGGGTGGCATTAAAAGTTACAAGATTCATTAATGTGTGTCAGTTAAAAAAAAAGAAATTCCTATCTCAAGAAAAATATTGCAACATGTACATAGTTGAGCCAGTTCTGAGCCCATCCCAGTTGAAAGAGATGTCTAACTTAGCCTAGTTGTCTTCTTGAGAGCCTGAGTCCAACTGACAGCAGCCTCAGTAAGATCACCATCTTCCCATAGTCTGAGGTGTGCTCATCTGTGAGATACCCAAGTACCGATATCCTGAAAGCAGCCAACTGCTGCTTAAAGTACTGTTGGTGCTGGGAAGAGAGATCTTAGTAAAAAACTAAATAAATTAATGCAGTCATCATGCATAAGTCATAACTGGGCCAATGAGGACAGACAGTTTCTAGAAACTTTAGAAAATAAGGATGAGAAAGAAGTCTAAAGATCAAAGAAACCACCATCTGTCACAACTGACATTCTCACATTTAAAACTGTTTTATTAGTCCACTGTCAAAGTTACTGTTTTACACGTTAGTTTTTAATTTATAAAATATTTTTAAATGCTAAAATGGGACCAATGTTAAAAAGAAGATTCAAGAGTCTTATAGGGACAGCAAGAAAATGATTATGGTTCAATGATGCTCCAAAGAAACAGTAGTGGGTAGAATGTTTGTAGGTACCCAATCCCCAACCGCAGCATTTTTGGTATTTCAGTGCAGACATCTCAGTTGTCTGGAAGCTCCTAGTTAAGTCACTTTCTTATTACCTTCTAAAGGTAATATAAAATCATATAGTCCTTTGACATTGGCCCAACTATACTATTAGACAACAGAAAACTTTTTTCTAAAGATAAAACCTATGCAGAGTTTACAACTTCTGGCAAAAAAGTTCATGCTGATACTAAAAAAAAATATGGGTGAGCAGAAAAAGACAGGGCAGAGTGTATAGAAGGGTGTGAGGAGAATGATTGGAGTCCAAGAACATCAAAGATAAAATACAAAACTGTAAGGGAAGAACATGAGGGACAGGGAGACAGGCATTGTTCTTTTGAAATGACTGCTGAAACATGAAGGAAATACTTTTTGCAAGGATGAATGAAAGATGAAATGGATAAGTCTCTATCTCTCTCTCTCACACACACACGCACATGCACACATACAGACACATGCACACGTGCTCAAAAACATACATATGCTCAAAAGAGTGGGTTCTGGCTTGATTTCCAAAAAACATAATGTGAGACTAGAGGGTAGCTATTTTATTTAGGAAGTGATACATGAAACAATAAACAGGCTAAAAACCTGAAAACTAGAACAAAACAAAATTCCATGCACATTATCAAGGTCACACTCTTGGCCAATAACTTCTCAAAGGCTCAGGGAATATCTTTTAGAGTATTAACCAATATATCCAACAATGGGAACTGGTGGAAAGATGTCTGAAGGCATCTGTCTTTACCATTCTGGCTTGACACTACTGAGTTCAGAGACGAGGCTGGAAAAAAGACTAGAAGGTATTCACATTCCATATTGACCTGTGTAAGAAGAGTTCTAGGGATAAATTCCAGGTCTGGGAGTCCCAAAGGACTAGGCTCTACAGACTGTCCTTCTCTACCAGTTGCAGGGATGCTTAATGGTTGAAAGCAGCAGGAGCTGATTTATTCAATGAGCTTTGGGAATACAAATAGTTAAAAAGAGTCCAATGTCTCCAAGTTTGTTTTCAGGGTCCTGACATGCGCTGTAGGTTTTAGGTACAGATAGAATTGAGTTGAGGCATGGGTAGAAAAGGGAAGGGAAAAGGATAATTAAACAGTCCTGGTTAAAGTATGGTCTGGTTAAAGAGATATCTGTCCCCATGGAGAAAGTATGTCTATCAAAGTTATACTTGAAATGAGAGACAGAATCAGGTACTTGATGGGAAATACAGAAGGGCCACACCACAGGTGATAAGGTCTCAGGTCTTAGGTCTTTTTTGTTTCTGAGGTTGTGGCTTCCCATCTGCAAGTCTAGAGTGCTAATGCAAACTAGCAGTTAGCTGGAGTTGCAGGGCTAAAATTGAGCAGTCCAGAGGCTACAATCCCTTTCCTATCTTCATGCAAAGAGAAGCTCAGTAAATACTTCCCTGGCAATTCTGTTCTTCCTAAGTAACTGGACAAGCTAAACCTTTGTAAGCAGCAAGTACAAAAGGTAAACTTCAGCTTGGTTCCTGCCAAAATCATCACAAATCCTGAATTAGTTGGATGTGAATTAATGAGCTTTTATCTGGGCTTGGGTTTTGTCAGACATATTGATCCTGGAGTGCAACAGCCCATTAAAGGCTATAATTAAGATGCAGTTTCTATTTGAAGATGAAGTGCCTGGGCAGGGACAAGTTGTGAGATGCTCCTGCCTGTGAGGCTGACAGGCAATCAGAGGATGAACTTGTGTGTGGAGTTTCGCTTGTTTTCCTCATGACAGGAAACGACAGCCAAGATTCAAATGAAACAAATGGCGGTTACACAATTATTTAGACCCTAAGAGCAAGAAGAGCTTTGTATCACAAATTACTGGTAGAAATTGAGTTTTCTTATCAAGCAAAAAATAAAAAAATAAAAAGAGCTATTCTGTATTAAACTCAACCTTCTTTCTACTTGTTCTCTTTCTACCAACACTGAGAGGAGGTTGTTTACAGAAGACCCCTCTAGTTAAAGAATTGCATTTATCAGAAAAAGCAAATCATTAACAAGTGTTTGGAGTGTCTGTATAACTTAGGCTGGGCAGCTGCTTTTGAGGTGCTCGGCTACAGGGGCTGTCCAGAAGTGGATTTGTCTGATCTGGAGTGTGAGATGCGTTGTTTGTACCAAACTGTCAGTGGGAGAAAGAAAACAGAGCAGACACCAGACCCCATTAAGTTGGATGATTTTAGAGGTCTCCCACGTGACTCCACCATGTCATGCACAGACTGACGAATTCCATTCTGATTTTTGAGCACCATGAAGAGTTCTAAGGATGAACACAAAATGAAGACAGACTCCAAACCACAGCACAATGGGCTGGTCCCATAATCTAGTGCAAGTGACATCCTTTGAAAACAAAGAGATTCAAATGAGCTTCAGGGTGATTAGGTTCCATTTTCTCTCTTACTGTGTTAAGACCTTACTAAGTGAGCTCCTTGGGATATGATGAACTGTTTTTATTTCTATTTTAAATGTGAGATAATTGAATCTTAATTTGTGTTTTACGGTTTCTACTGCTGCGATGAAACACCATGACCAAAAAGTGACTTGAACAGGAAAGGGTTTATTTGACTTACAATTCCATATTGCTGTTTATCACTGAAGGAAGTCAGGACAGGAACTCAAACAGGGCAGGATCCTGGAAGCAGAAACTGATGCAGTGGTCATAGAAGGGTGCTGCTTACTGGTTTTCTTCCCATGGTTTGCTAAGCCTGCTTTCTTATAGAATCCACAACACCTATCATGACTTGGGCCCTTCCCCATTGATCACTAATTGAGAAAATGCCTTATAGCAAGAACTCATGGAGGCACTTCCTCAACTCAGGTTCCTACCTCTCTGATGATTCTAACTTGTGTCGAGTTGACACAAAACTGGCCAGTACAATGTGGGTATATGACTTGATCAATGTTTACAATGAAGAAAAATCATTCAACTGTGAAAGTTTTGGCAGGAAAGTTGTTTCCCCAATTGCACACACTCTTCAATTAGTTTCCTAGGATTTTTTTAAGAGTTTACATTTGCAAGATTAGCATATATAGACACAGAACAGTCATAGATGCAATTGTGGTGATTGCTACTGGCCATCAAAAACAAACAGATGATGATAATAATCCTTGCCGATTGAGTCTTATGTGACATTCCCACATAAATGACCTATCATTCAGAAGATCACTTAAAGAGCAAGTCAATAAAAGAGAGAGAGAGAGTCTTGATGTTGATGACTCAGTTATTAGTAGCTAAAATTACTTTAAAGAGTAACAAGTATTTTCATTCTAAACTTAGATTCAAGATTTAAAATATTAGAATTTTAAGGCATGATCGCATTTAAAATGAATTTTATTCCTGTAAGATTTTAAGTTGCTTTTAAGGAAAACAAGCAATAGTACTTGAACGATCTGTCATTACATGATTTGTTTCCTTCTCCACTTTTCTCCCTCCCCATATACCGTTCTCCCCACCAGCCTGTGCCTCTCATATTTGTGGACCTTCTTCCTCCACCCAAACAGTCTCACTTTCCTCTCTTATATCCTATGTATTTTCTTCTTCCATATTGATCTCTCTGTTTTTTTCTCTTCTTATTTTCCTGGTCCTTATTCTACTTTTTATACACATGTGTGCACACACATATGTGCACACACCACACACACTTTGTATGAGGGAAAAATTGCATCTGGCTTATTTTGCTTCGCATAATATTCTCTCTACTTTCATCCATTCTCCTATAAATGTTACAAATCAGTTTTTTTTCACTGCTAAACGAAATTTCATGTACCACATTTTATTTGTCCACTCAGCTGTTGATGGACATCAAGGGCTTATTTAATCCCTGAGCTGTTGTGAATAGTTCATTGATAAACACAAATGTGCAAGAACTTCTCAACTGAATGATGACTTAGAATCTTTCAGATATATACCTATAGTGGTATTTCTGAGTTATGTTATAGTTGAATCTTTTTAAGGAAAACTCCATTTTGATTTCCATAGTCACTCTCCTGCCATGAATAAACAAGGGTTTCTCTTTCCTCACATCCTCACCAGTATTTGCTGTGATGTTTTTCTCTGAATTGTTTTTCTAGGTTTATAAAGAATGTCATTGTGATTTTGATGAGGATTGAATTAAATCTATAGATTTCTTTTGAAAATATAACTGATTTCAGAATAATAATTGTAGCATATAAACATAGGAAATCATTCTATCTTTCTGGGTCTTCTTCAATATCTCCTTTTCGGTATCCTAAACTTTTGGACATAAAGCTCTTTCATCTACATGGTTAGGTTTAGTCCTGATTATTTTATGTATTTGAATCTATTAGGAATAGGATTGTTTCATTCTGATTTCTTTCCATGGAAGTCATTATTGCTATGTATAGGAAAGCTATTGACTTGTGTGCATTAATTTTATGTCCTGAAACATTGCTAAATTGTCATGTGTCGCTGTTTCCTGTCAAATTATCTAGGATCTGTTATATAGGACCATGTCTTCTGGAATGCTTTTAGTTTCCCCTCATTTAGGAAAGTATTGGCTCATGTTTGTCACATATGGCCTTTATAAACATCATGTTTGCTACTTATATTACATATTCTTCAGGTATTTTATCACAAAAGGATGCAGAATTTGGTCAAACACCATTTCTTAATCTATTAAGATAATCATAAAACTTTTGTCCTTAAGTCTATGTATTGCCTTACATTTATTTACTTACAAACATTTAACAAAACTTTCTTCTTTGGGATGAGACTATTTTAGTTATGGTGCAAATTTTCCTTAATATATTCTTGCATTTAACTTTTAAGCATTTTATTGAGAGTGTTTGAATCTGTGTTCATTGGGGATATTGGTTACATGATGTTTTGAAACAGATTTTATGTAGATGTTTGATAAAATGAATCATTTTGAGTTTGGTTTGGAAAGAAATCCTCATTCTGTCACTACATATAACTTTATTATTGCTATATATACATTCCTGCAGTGAGAACATTGCTAAGGTAGTATTCAATATCTAACTCAATAGTATCATTTCTGTTGTACAAAAACATTCTTATTCTTTTGTTTTCTAAAACCCTGTTTCTCTTGTTGTCTACTTCTCCCCACAATTGTTGATTCATTTCTTGATCAACTATACCTTAAAATCTCATTCTTCTTAAAATCTGCTGTCCATCTTTTATAAACTCCATTAAGTATAGTCAAATGCTTGTGAAGATGCTGCAATCAAGTTATCCTCATCACTTTCTGAAAGCTGCATTTCAGGCAATTAGTTGTGATCTCTATATTGTTAAGTAACCATTTTGTTTGACATGACAGGTGACCAGTCTGTGGTCCCCAATATACCTTTTTCTTTCTTTCTTTCTTTCTTTCTTTCTTTCTTTCTTTCTTTCTTT